>JAPFSE010000118.1:0-66673 GCA_030777785.1 Beauveria caledonica | reverse complement strand
TTCTCTTCACGCACTTGTCGTCACGGCACCCAGCTCCTGTTCATCCGCAGCCGGCCGCCGCATACCTTTACGCGCCTGCTTTGTCCGGGGCTCGCCGACCGGGAAGCGCTAGGCGCCGCCGCACGCGCGGCAGCGGACGACGAGGACGTCGGCCCACGGCTTGCGCCCCCCGCGGCTCGCGTTCTCAACGGCGGCGTCGCAGGACTGGCCCTCGACGAGCAGCGCGTCGCAGTACCGGCAGATGGTGCGCTTGAGGTCGGGACGCTGTCGTATCAGCACCTTGGCCGACACGGCGCGCATGTCGACGAGGAGGCTCCGAGACATGTTTTGCAGGGCTCTGCGTGGAGAGTTATCCGGCGGCGGATATGTTCTCTCCTTTGCCGAGGGCGGCTGACGCATGTCTTCTGATGGTGCGTCATTGTCGTGGTTGTTTGCTGCTTGTGCGCCGTTGTTGGTGCGAGGCGCGGGCGTGAAGGACGCGGTGGCGAGAAAGGCAGCGGCCTGGTAGAGGTATGATGCTCTGGCGTAGATGTGTTTATTTTGTACGCCTGGTGGTGCTTTTGCCTTGGCCATTTTTATGCTTCACATACAAGATGAGATTTGCGATTCTTTTCCAAACTGCAAGTTTAGGTCATGATTTGAACCGTGCGTGAGTGCGAGTGACACTGGGCATCTGCAAATTTTGCCCATCACAGTCTAGCGTGCCACCGTGCGGAGACACAGTGTCACAGACTCATATAAATGAGACGTGCCTTGTTGGTGGCACCCGAGTCACGTGGTTTCACTCTAGGTGGCCCATGTTCCCTTGCATGCCTTTAACAGCCTGGCTCCCCCGTTCTTCCCTTCCCCTCCATCAGTCATCACTCTCTGAAAAGATTACCAGGAATCTCGCGCTGTTCATCTTCTGTTTGATCAGACACGTTCTACTTGTCTCTCAAACTTTCGAGCTCTTCTCATTCCTACCCTACTCTTCCGCTGCTTCTCCAGCGTCCCCAGACTTGCGTTTGTTAACAAAAACTCGAGTCGCCACCAACAACAAAAGCCAAACAAAAGGCTTTCTCTTACTCAATTCGCCCGCGCGCCGCTGGACGATACGACCGATCACCTCGACGATCTGTATACGAACGCAGTTTGTCGATTGATTTTGAGTGTTTGGATTTGATTACCACGGACCAGCCGCGTAACACAAATTCGCCAATTACCGCCCATCATGTCTCACGAGGAGGATCTCATTGACTACTCCGACGAGGAGATTGGCGCCAACGAGACCGCCAACGCCGCGACCAAGAAGGGCGAGCTCGCCGCCAACAGCAACGTCGACAAGAAGGGCAGCTATGTCGGCATCCACTCCACCGGTTTCCGCGATTTTCTGCTGAAGCCCGAGCTTCTGCGCGCCATCGGAGACTGTGGTTTCGAGCATCCATCGGAGGGTCAGTCTTGAATCATCGCACACATTCTAATTACCCACAAACAAAGCATCAATTACTCCCTCCCCCCTCCTTGTTTCCTCGCCTTTTCCCTCCTTTCTTGATACAAAGGATGAAAACGGAAGAGGAAAGTGTCCGTCCATCTCGCAATATGCGCGCAACAGAAAATCGCACTGGTTTTGGGGTCTTGAAGACAACGCGCACTGTCTCAAATCCATCGGTCGCGCTTGAAAGAAAGCAAGAATGGATCAATGTCGCATGGGCCTAGAAGCCTTCTGGATCGACTCCGTGGATTTTGGTGTACCTGAAATACGGCTCCAGCCCACACGATTGTGAATGCGCTACTTCTTGACGAGGCTGGTCAGTAAGGGCAGTCCTTCTCTTGAAGAAAGGGCGCTCCAGAGCGCCCTTGACGATTCTTCTCGCTGTCATTGTCTGAAACGACAAAATTACAAGCGAAGCGCAAGTCCTGGTGGGAGACCCTCTTGGCGCAAGACGCCAAGCAGACCGTTGGTGAAAGACGGCTAGTCGAACTCCCTTGATTGATGCGCAGTGGCTCATTGACATTGATCGTGGTGTAGTACATGGAAAGTCAGACGCGCGACAAGACCTTGGACAAGGTCATTGATGTCTGTCTCCATCAGGACTGTGCCTGCATGGCCGTGCATCTGATTTTGATACCTGCGACCGCATTGCGATGATGGACGGACTCATCCTCACCCTCACGCCGCTCGTTCCGTTTCCACCTAGCAAGACACATTTCTAACGTTCCCTCGATCGACAGTCCAACAAACTTGCATTCCTCAGGCTCTTCTCGGTGGTGATATCATCTGCCAGGCCAAGTCTGGTCTGGGTAAGACTGCCGTCTTTGTCCTCGCCACCCTGCAGCAGGTTGAGCCAGTCAACGGCGAGGTTTCGGTTGTGGTCATGTGCCACACTCGCGAGCTGGCCTACCAGATTCGCGACGAGTACAATCGTTTCAGCAAGTACATGCCCGACATCAAGACTGGTGTCTTCTACGGCGGTACCCCCATCAAGACCGATGTGGAGACTCTCAAGAACAAGGACACTTGCCCTCACATCATCGTCGGTACTCCTGGTCGTCTCAAGGCTCTTGTTCGCGACAAGGCTCTCCGCCTTGGAAGCGTTCGCATCTTCGTTCTTGACGAGTGTGACAAGATGCTCGACCAACCTGGTACGCCAACCTGAACAGTATCGACGCGAAAGAGAAGACTAACCATACCCAGACATGCGTACTGACGTCCAGGACGTCTTCCGCGCCACTCCCCACCAGAAGCAAGTCATGATGTTCTCAGCGACTCTGTCCGAGGAGGTCAAGCCCATCTGCAAAAAGTTTATGCAGAACCCCACCGAGCACTACGTTGATGAGGACACCAAGCTTACGCTGCACGGTCTGCAGCAGTACTATATCAAGCTTGACGAAAAGGAGAAGAACCGCAAGCTTAACGACCTCCTCGATGAACTCCAGTTTAACCAGGTCATCATCTTCGTCAGAAGCACTGCACGCGCTACCGAGCTGGACAAGCTGCTTCGCGAATGCAACTTCCCTTCGATTGCTGTTCACTCGGGCGTCAGCCAAGAGGAGCGTATCCGCCGATACAAGGAGTTCAAGGAGTTCAAGAAGCGTATCTGCGTTGCCACAGACGTATTTGGCCGTGGCATTGATATCGAGCGTATCAATCTAGCCATCAACTACGATTTGTCCGCCGATGCCAGCTCCTACCTTCACCGTGTCGGTCGTGCCGGTCGTTTTGGTACCAAGGGTCTCGCCATTTCATTTATCAGCAGCGAGGATGACCAGAAGGTGCTTGGCGAGATTGAGAAGCGCTTTGAGGTTGCTCTTCCGTAAGTGTTGCCTTTGTAGTAGGAGAGATACGACGATGCTAACCGGACAATAGTGAGTTTCCCAAAGAGGGTGTTGATGCGAGCACCTACATGGCTTCTTAGATGGTGAATCGTTTCTTTGTCAAGGCTCACATGATGTAACGGTCATTGCTGGAAACGGGCCGATGAATCAGAAACCGGGAAACAGGTGGTAAAAAGGGAATGATTTGTATGTGGCCTTACGTTGTATCGCTCGGGGTTTGCTAGGTTGATTTTACAATGAGATGAAAATGCGACTATTCGAACACACTGTGCACGTTTTCAACAGATGATGATATGGCTGCGCGCCGCCACGGCTCTCCCAGCAAGTTGACATTGACCAAGCACCCGGCTTCTCGCGCCATCCCGTACAATAACACTTGGATATGCACTGTTCAGCAGGCTTCCAACAAGCTTCAGCCAACGGGCAAAACTGATCGATGCTTGGCGAGAAAGAGCATCAACATTGTACTAGACAGAGTTGTTGCCTATTACGTTTTCTGGTTTGTATGTTGTACAAAGGAATTGGAACGAAAGGGGAAGAACAAAGAGTGAGGTGGCCCAAATTTGGTGCGAGTTGATCAAGTACCCGCCACCACACACCACCACCGCCATCTATTCCTCAATATTGAGTACGAAGCAATGTGGACAAAGCGGACGGATCGAAGAGCCGCCCGGTTCAAGTTGGTAGCTCTGTAAGAATTTGTAAGAAGAGGCCAGGTGTTTTATTTCGGGGGGGCTGCTGAATCGTGGTCACGCCAAACGCTCCACGCAAAGGTCGGGAGCATCGGCGGCGGGCGAGCGTATGGCCCCCCATCTCCCAGGCTTCTCTCAACTCTCTCGTGCTGCTTTGGAGCGAATTCGAAATCGAACGAAAATCTGCCCAGCCAAAGTGTAAAACTTGGTAAGAAGCCTTGTCAGAGTGAATTATTCAGTCTGATTTGTCACGAGCGCATCATCACGAGATGGAGACTTGAACAAAGACACACAGCCCCTGGCGTGGCTTATTATGCGGCGCGTCCGACGGGCGATGTCGGAGCGGCCACTGTAGGTCGGCCAGGCGCGCGACTGGAAGAGGACGCGGTCATCTCGCGGACTCCGTATAGTGGCGGCATTTAGTTGAAAAGTAGAAGTAGTTAGGGCGATTATGTCGAATTAGGCCCCCGGTCCCCCCGTAGATGGTGAGCATCTCGGTTTGTCTTTCATCTTTCGCGTCGGTCCGCTCTCGGGGGCGACGAGGCGCAGAGCGTGGCTGTTTTGTCTTACAAGCCCGTCCAGGCAAATCTGCTAACCGGCTGTGCAGCAGCAGCAACAGGTCATCATCTGCGACTTATAGCGGGGTTCTTGAGGACATGTTCTAGGCAAATCATAACGCAAAATCAAGTCTATATGGCCGACTTGTCGTTGAAGAATAAGACAAATTGACCAGGTGTGTGGTAGGTAGGTACTTATTAGGCGCCGAGGCGGCTGCAGCCTAGCCTGGGGGTGTGTGCTGTTGTTGGCTGGGCGGCCGCCGAAGCGGTTGGAAACGACAAGGGCCTTACGTTTACGCTACGCGTAATTTTTGGATCACGAGAGTTTTCCTTGCTCTGAAAAAAAAAAAGGACTTTGTCCTCGTGCCCGAGAAAAGTTGTGCAGAATCTGCAACGCCCAACCAGAGCTCCCGCTCTGTTAGGAGGAGCAACCCAGCAATCTGTAAACAGAGGGGGCAAGGATTCGTGTCAGAGGCCAAACGTATCATGCCGGGAAACTTGTCAGGTGTCGCGTGCCATGAAGAAAATTGAAAAATCGCGTTATAGAGACACAACGTCGCGCACGGGTTCATGCGCGACTCGGAGACTCGCGTCCGCCAGCCAGCCAGCCAGCCAGCCACGAAAAGTTGCAAGGGGGAGAAACGGCGAGAATGACGTGCATGACTAGGCTGCAGCCCCGTGAATCCCGCCACGAAGAATTTTGCTAAACAGTTTGGCGTGCCATCATGGGCATGTTCTAGGGTGGCAGCGACCCTGGCTTGCCTGTGTCTTCACTGTCAACGGGTGTGTGAATGAATTATTAGTGAGGGAAGCCTTGATAAGCTGGGGGTGGGGTTTGGCCACTCTGTCCCATGAATCGCGCCATTTTGGGGACGGGGTCGGTTGAGTCACCGGAGAGAACCAGTTCGAAATTTTTGGTTGGGCTTTTTGGGAAGACAAAAGTGATCCTCCAAGCCATATCTCCTTCAGCTAGCAAAGAAAGAAGAAGGAAAATCGGGCATAGCCTGAACGGCTGGGCGACGGTCGGCGGCTTGACATGAGGCTCGCTTGAACACTTTGATGCTACGGGCGAATGACTGCCAGATTAGGCAGTCGTAGTTGTTACGGCGGCGGCAAAGAAACTCCGCAACACAAGACGCTGGCAGACTAATAACCATTAACCAGTGATTATCAGGTTGGTTGGGTATGGAAAACGCAGAGCGGCTTCTCCGGCGGGCTCGGGCGGGCGCAGCAAACCATGTCCGGAATGGTCGACTGGTAGCTGAATTCCGTCCAGCCACGACTGCAGCACTATGGTTTTGACAAACTCGGGCATCAATATGTTTTCAAGCGGGTTGGACGCTGAACAGTCTCGGAGCCTCGAAAAATGAGAGGGCAGCCATGTACACTAGACATTACCGGGAGCTTCTAATAATTCTAACAAAAGAGAGAGCGTGCTGTCACTTATGCCTGATTCCTCTGATCGAGCAGCTCAATGCTGATGAAGAGGTCTCCGGCCGTCCTTTCGAGACAAGAGCGCAGCTTTCAATAAATCTCTGGCAGCCAAGCCACTGGGTGTGGCTTTACCTCGGAGACCCAGTAACAGCAACTTGTCTCGGCGGCGTGGTAGTAAAAATAGCCATGCTCCTACCCTAGGGCGAACTACTGTCGAGAAGAAAATGACAGACGATTTATCAGTACTGCGGGTGATGAAGCTGCGATAATAACTAGTGACAACCCATACAATCTCATACTAGTTAATTAATAAAACGCCAGACGCTCCTCATCCCGGTTGCTGGTGTACACTCTGCGACGACGGTTGGCGCTCGAGTCAGCCACATCCCCTGTCTGATACTTGTGCTTCGTAGAGACTCATGGTGGGATGCGCCGAACAAGACAGAAAAAAAGAAGAGCAACTGCCACTGCTCCGTGTCGGAAAATTTACATGATGGCATTCATTGGGAGCAAGAGTCCCGATATGGAAGGCGGTAGAAGAGTGGCCACATTGAACAAGACATCAGCCACTCACCGTCAGGCATTACTAACGGCGGGGTGATTTCTGGTTTTCGCTACTTGTTTTGGCGCCTCGCCTCGGCGATGACCGCCGACCTCAGCAGATGTAATGATTTTGCTAATGACGCTCGGAGGGACGGGATACCCGATTGAATGTGCAAGCAGAAACAAGAGAAATTCACTCCCAAGGTTCCTCCTCCGATGTTCCGATACATTGCAGCCTCCCTTACATCATTTGACTGGGGGCTTCTTACAGGGTAATAGTGGCCATGTGGCAAATTACAGGGCAGTTCTTCTCATTTCTGTCTGTGCGTGATTCTGCCGCCCGCGAGTATCACATCTGACCGACGAGTGTCCTCAGGCATCAAGAGGCCAACATTGTCATTGGGCGGTGCACACTAACTTAATAAGACTTGCCACATGCACGCCATGGTTCCCTGACCAGGGACAAGCGAACTGCGGATGGCAAACTGCAAGCAAGAGTAGTGAGAAAAGTTTGTTCATTGTCAATCACGCCAAGCCAAACGCGGGTGGCGGCCAAGATGCCGTGGCAATATTTAGTATCCTGGTACTCTGTACAAAATTTCGAATGCGCGATAATGCAAGCAAGCAACAGTCATGCCAAGTTGCAGGAAATACGTTGTGCAGTGCCGGGCGCCTGGCGACTGCTACATACATGCGCTGCGAATCCCCCCCTGCCCCCCTCTCTGAAGGCTAACGCGATTGTGCATGGCCGCTAAACAGGCCACACTTGGCAGACAACACGGAGAAGCGAACGTGTTGTAGGTTGCGGGGAAAGAATGTCCATCGTGAATGCGAGAGGAGTCATATCGCCACTGCGGAAACGATGGGCGAAAGACGAGTAATGCCAAGTGGACGCTCGCCCTTGGTTACTTGCTGGGCTTTGCAATCATGGTCCTTCAGCTGGCTGTCCGCCCAGCCAGTTCGGCGCCCAGGCCTATTTACCATGCCAACATGCATTCACGATTCATACAGATTACTACCCCTGGGAAGAACAAGACGGCGGCAAATAGAGAACTCTTTCGCAGCATTCGTACCAGATACTGGATATGCAAGCCACCATCTTCTGGTCAAGCTGGCTGCCGAGAGCGGGCAGTCGCCTGAGCCACAATCAGCCTCGGGTACTGGATACCACCCATCACAAGGGGGCTCATCGCAGCCACGCCCAAATGCGCTAACCTGCTCGACCTCGCCCCATCCAAACGGCGGAGCACCTGGGATCGCCGGGACCAATAGGGTGGTGTTAGATAAGAGCGCTAGTTCGTTTTTGTCAACGGCGCCGTGGCGAGTTGAACCAAGTTGAAATCAAGGGGAGTCTGGCGATTCCCCCCCTCCTCTGCAGCGAGCACCACCAGCGCATTGCCTCGCGCGCGCCCGCCGTAATACCAGGCCAACCCAGGTACTCTTTTCGCTGCCTCGCCATACTGACGGTACTTGCTTGGCCGCTCACCCAGGCGAACCCGCCCCAGCCTTGGTCATTCGTAGATTCCTCAAAACTAAGCCGTGACCCTCGCCGTGACTCTTCGTTTCCCTCCTCCCATCGAACTGCAAAGCCGTCGCGATGAAGTTTGAACTCGCCCTGTAAAACACCAGCGACTCCTCGAAGTCTGCTTTGGTTGATCTCTCCACTCCACGGCGCATCATTTTAATTATCGACATTTTATTTTGGTTGAATCTGTACTTTTCTTCTACTTCTTCCCGTTTGACGACTGTCCTCCGACCATACTCCGCCTCCCGCCCGTTGAAAACGCATTTTCTTCTCGACCTTGTCCGGCCGTTACCACACACGCTCGCAGCGACATTCACTTGTACCTTGCGACTTGACCCGGAAAAGTTGTTTGCAAAACACGCTCAGCTGCATCTAAGGAAGCACCGCCTCTACCTTGCGAAAAATCTCGATACCGGCGACTGTTTCCTTCCTACCCTCCGCTACATCATCAAACGCAAAAATCAGAGGGAACTCTTTCCTGTGTTACTCATACCACTATATTTTTTTCCCGCTATTACCTACGGCAGCCCAATCGAATAGGTGCCTGGTGTCATCTTCTGCCTAGAAGGTCCCTCCTCTAGCTCGCCTTCTTTGACCACCCCCCCCTTCCCGTGCCCCTTCCCAACAGCGCTGACGCTCACTGCTGGCCCCTCCGAAACCGCCTGTGGCCCACTGCCATTACTCTCTCTGCCTGCTGCGCTGAGCCCGAGTGAGCCTGAGCCTGAGCCACCCCCGCCTGGCCACCACTACAGTTGCTCACTGCGAGTCTTTCGCCACTCGTGCAAAAGAGTCACACAGCCGTTTCCGGTATCCACACAGCACTACGCCTCCCAGGCTGTCACCATCGGCCTCGCCTTCGTCTTGGGCTACGGTAAAAAGAGTCACATCTCTCTGCTCCCTTCCCTTTTCTTTTGCTAAATATATTCCCGGTCGGCGCTCCATCCCCTGCAGCCGCACATCACCTACCCGTACCTGCATATCACCAACGGTCGCATCTTGTATCTCACCCTCGGCCTCCGACTCACCCTCCCCTCGCCACTTCCGACATACGACACCAGGCCTGCGCCTCATGACCATTGTCTGACTCGATCCTCTCTGCCTCACTCTTGCCCGATAAATGGTTGACTTGCTTTAAACAGTCTTCCATCACCACCAACCCTCATTTCTTCAGATTATACAGTCTTGACGAAATGCCTCTTGCATCCTACACAACTATCCCAGTCGCCGTCTCCGCCTCGTCTACCGGTTTCATCGTCAGTGTGAAGAAAGCCTTTACTGGCCTCGACATCTAGCCGATCTTGTTTCTCACCTCCGGATATTAGCCCTTGTCGAACGGCATCTGCGCATGCATTGACATTGGCTAGTTCTACTCGACACAAGATCTTGAACATCTGCTCAACGGTAACTTACGATTCGTCTCTCGGTTTGACATAGCCAGACGGCGACTGGAATAATACAATACGTAGCTTGAAACACACTACACACCTTTCAAGCCTCCTCCCATAATATTATATACACACCCTTCAAGATGCAGGTCGACAACGACATCTCGCTGACCTACGTCTCCATCCACAACCAATATGCCACTTACAACAACATTCTGACCTCTTCCATCTCGACTACAAATTCTACCTGGTCCGACACTGCCTCTCAATCTTCCGACGACACCTCGGTTTCCTCTATCTGCGACTCAGACTCTTGCGATTCCTTCTACCGCAAGCATCATGCGCCTGCCCAGACAGTCAACTATCGATCTGCTCTGAACCAGGCTACCGTTTCTGAGCCTCTCCCCAAAGAGTTGCGCCAGAACGCACGCCGCTCAGCCCCCGGGTCCCGTGCTCGGGGCGCTTGCCCACCCCCGCTTGTCCGACAAAGCGACCGCAAGGTCAACTTTGTCGACTCTCTTGTTGGTATGTTTTGATATCACTCAGCCTCCATGGCACTTTAACGAATGCCTCTCACACACTCACCCATGCAGACTCGTCGACGCAGATTGTCGAGGCCATTTGGCCCTTATCTTCGGCAGCATGTCGCTCTGAGCCCGGTACCAGGACAGTTTTGCCTTTGCGCACCTTTATCCAGGAGACTCTCCGCCGCTCCCGCACCAGCTACTCGACTCTTCAGGTTGCGCTCTATTATCTTGTCCTGATCAAGCCGCATGTTCCCAAGCACAACTTCACCATGGAGCAGCCCGAGGACCGTCATGCCGACCGCGCCCTCCAGTGTGGCCGTCGCATGTTCCTCGCTGCCTTGATTCTCGCCTCCAAGTACCTCCAGGACCGCAACTACTCTGCTCGAGCCTGGAGCAAGATTTCTGGCCTCAACACTCTTGAAATCAATCAAAACGAAATCTCTTTCCTGCTTGCTGTCAACTGGAAGCTGCACATTGCCGACGATGTTTTTCAGCGCTGGACCGAGATCGTTCTCAAGTACACGCCGCCTCCCTCACCTCCCTCGCCCGGTGCCACCCAGGCCGTGTCCCAGCAGAGCATTGAGTGGAGGAATTTGATCTTGCGGCTCAACCCGGAGCTTACCAACATTGATGGTCCGTTCTCCCAGCAAAACGATCTCGATGCGCAGCTACCCCGCAGCATCCTCAACCCCCCCACGGATGCTCGCGCCGCTATCGTTGCTGCCGCCGACGCCACCCCCAAGGCTTTCATTTCGGCACCCATTGCAATTGCGGAGTCCATGGGCACACCCGCCTACTCTATCGGCCGCCCTGCGCCTGCTTTGGGGCTTCTGCCAACTCCCCGCCTGACTCCTCAAACAAACGGTCTTTGCACTCCTGCTGTGAGTGTGGGCTCCTATAGGAAGCCCAGCGCCATGTGCCTCGCCATGGCCCAAGCCCACTCGGTCACCGGTACTCAACACCTCGACCGTCTCCCCATCTCGGCGACTTCGTCTCCTCTTAGCTACTGTCCGCCTCGTCGCTCGTCGCTTGCCAACTCTGTCTCCACCACCTCGTCCCCCGAGTCGATGATTTCGGATGTCTCTCGCTCTTCTCGCTCTTCTTCAATCTCATCAGTCTCGTCCCTCGCTAGCGCGACCCCCAACTCCAAGTTGATGGCTACGTCGCGATTCCGTGTGGCCAAGGCGATGAGTGAGAGAAGCTGCCAGAAGCCGACTGTCCCCTCCGTTCCTGAGGATTTTGACGAGCGCATCTTTTCGTCGTCGCCCGAATCGTATACCGGTCCGGTTGCGAAGCTCGGAGGCCTGTCCCTGGACACTCCCTTGGCCAGACGCGAAGAGGAATTCGAAGACATGGCCAGAGATCCTGTTTGCGACGCTGCCCGCGCCCTGCAGGACCTCCACAACCAGGATCTGCACTCTGCCAGCTCTACGCCCATTGCTCGCATGAACCGCAAGCGCAGCCGTCCTGCGCTCATGGACGACAGTCTTCAAGAAAACGTCCGCCACCTCCTACATGGCACCTACCACATCCCCGAGGTCACATGGAACATGAAATCCTCTCGCAAGAGAATGTGCTGCTCTACCGAGGCCGTCACCGGCTTCCAGACCGCCAACCCTCGCCCGGTGCTCAATCAGGGCCAGGGTATCTGGGAGGGCATTTTGAACTAGAGGTCGATAAGACGCTTATTGTCATACCAGAAATGGTGCATACAAGTGCTTAAGATGCGTACTGGGCAGTATATATTCTCGTCGTATCCAGCATTCTTATCCATTTCCTTTGTTTCTGACACAACACATTCTCGTTACACTGTTTCTGTTTGGGGTGGAGAACGGAGTCATGGCAACCGGTGTTTTTCTGCGATACCACAACGCCTTGGTGAAGCTTTCTTCTTTCTCCTTTTACGAAGCGCGTTATAGAACATGGGCGGGTCTTGAGCATGATTGCTGTTGCATCAGGCCTAGGCCGCCCGAGGTCTTGGCTTGGGCCGAAGAAGCGCACAAAACTTAATAATTGCATGCATCGTCCAAGGTGCGGACATGATATAGGATGACGGTTAGCGATGACTAGTTTCGTTGACAAAAAGCGGACGAAGTAGAGTCGTTGATACTTGTACGAATATAGATGATTGGCTCATCTGTTGAACCATGACAATTCGATGTGATTAGTATTGCGCCTACAGTCGTAATGAGACATGACAGTCTACAACAAGGCGGGCATGTAAGAGTACACGTGTGTCTAGAGCATCAACTCCTGTCCAATCTTTTCACAACTTCAATAAAGACTAACGAAGGCTTGCCAATATTATGTTGTCGCCTCTGCAAAATGGCACATCAGAGTATGCCGACGAGCTGTGCGGTCCATCGCCCATCGTCCCTGGTGGAGAGGTGCTAAAATCACGCCATTCAAACACGGCGTCCCGACAAAGGCAAGACGGGATAAAAATGGGCTGTTGGCAATGTGTAGAAGGACTTTGATTCCTATACATTGTTCTATACACAAACGAAAAGTATTCTTCGTTGGGATTGTTGTCATATCTAGGACGGCGTGGCGAAGTCGACTTGGCACTCTTCTGCTGATACTACGTCCCTATCAGTGTACTGTCGCGCGCCCACTCGCCCAATCTCATCCTCACTAGGCCTCCTGCGCCGTTAAGCAACATCCATCGCCATGATGATGCGGGCTCGCTCTCCCAGGACGGTGCTCTCCCGCGCAGCCCGCCCCTCGCGCGTCGTCGTCGTCGTCGCCGCGGCGGCGGGTTCCCGAACACTCGCCACCGCCACGACCGCTCATCCAGTCGTCGGCGCGTCGTCCCGCAGCCACAAGGTCGTCGTTGTCGGCGCGGGCGCGGCCGGCGCCAGCGTGAGCCACCAGCTCCTGCGCTCGGGCCGCTACGCGCGCGGCGACATTGCCGTCGTCGACCCGGCGCCGTGGCACCACTACCAGCCCGGCTGGACGCTCGTCGGCGGGGGTCTCGCCCGCAAGCAGGACCTGCGGCTGCGGACGGCCGACGTGCTGGACCCCAGGCTCGCGCTGTACGACGAGGCTGTGCGGGATTTCCAGCCCGCGGAGAGCACGGTGACGCTGGCGGCGACGGGGCAGAGGCTGCTGTACGAGCAGCTCGTCGTGTGTCCGGGCATCCAAGTCGACTATGGTAGCATCAAGGGGTTGCCGGAGGCGCTGGCGGACCCGGGCGTGCCGGTGTCGACGGTGTACGGGTACGAGGGCGCGGATAAGGTGTTTGGGACGGTGGAGGGGCTGAAGAAGGGAAGGGCGCTGTTTACGCAGCCCAAGGGGCTGATTAAGTGCGCGGGGGCACCGCAAAAGGTCATGTGGCTGGCGCTGGATCACTGGAAGCGCGCGGGGCGGCAGCGGCGGCGGCGGCGGCGACGAGGGGGAGGGCGTGGGCGTGACGTTTGCGACGGCGGCACCGGCCATGTTTGGCGTGGCCAAGTACAGCGCGGCGCTCGAGGCGCTGCGGGTGGCGCGCGGCGTCGAGGGTTTGTTTGGGCATGACTTGATTGAGGTGGACGGCGACGTGGCCGTCTTTGCGCGCGAGGCCGACGGGAGCACGATGCGCCGGCGCTTCGACCTGCTGCACGCGGTGCCCAAGATGGGCCCGCACGCGTTTGTCGCGCAGAGTCCGCTCGCGGACGCGGCGACGGGCCTGGTGGACGTGGACGCGGCGACGCTGCGGCACAAGAGGCACGGCAACGTGTGGGCGCTGGGCGATGCGGCGGGTCTGCCGACGGCGAAGACGGCGGCGGCGGTGACGGCGCAGGCGCCGGTGCTCGTGGCCAATCTGCTGGCGGCGGAGGAGGGCAGGGAGCCGCAGGCGGCGTACGACGGGTACACGTCGTGCCCGCTGACGACCGAGTATGGAAGGGTGCTGCTGGCCGAGTTTATGTATGGCGGCGAGCCAAAGGAGACGTTTGCGAGGCTGGGCGTGGACCAGGCGGTGCCGAACAGGCTGTTTTACCACCTGAAGAAGGATTTCTTTCCGTGGGTGTACAAGAAGCACATGATTAAGGGGACTTGGGGCGGTCCAAAGGGCTTCCTCCGGTAGAGGATCGAGGAAATGGGAATGCTGTATGCTGTATGACGCTGCTCCTTGTTCTTCTGTGACGGCTTCACAGGCACTCATCGTTCTCCATGTGCCACTAGAAAAACACAATCATTCGCACTGTCAAGTTACAACTTGTTTGCGGACAATGAGCGTGCAGCCTGAAAAGTTGTCTCGCACGGAAAGAGAGGACAAGGCTACTCTACAAGGTTGGATTGACCGACGTCAATAGCAAACAATGAGTAGGACGGAGGAACGTGCCCGCCGGCTTTGGGTGGCATGTGGTATAAGCTTGTTTGTTTCAAGGAAGCTTGGACAGATCTTGGATCCCCCGCCAACCGATATACCAAGATCCAAGATCAAGATGCGAGATTTCAGAATGTAGCCAGCCTTCAGTTACAGCCCACTTACACGTATGCCTCCGACTTCTTTCTCCAACTAGCCGGAAAAGCGTATATAGCCCATAGAATAGACGTCTTTCAGGAGCAATCTCAACCCCTCTCTCCATCACCCAAGCATCTAGATTCACACATCTTGACCAAAGCCATGCGCTTTCCTCTCGCAGCTCTCGGCCTCGTTGGCCTCGCCACCGCGATGCCCGCCGCCTGTCCGGGCAACAGCAGCAGCAGCAACAACAACACCATCAACAACCTGAGCACCGCCCGGGGTCTGAAGCTGCGGGTGCGTCTGCGCGATCCGCTCGCGTATTACGGCGGCAAGCGCTTCAAAGTGCTGCGGCGCGGTGGCGCGGTGGGGGAGCGGCCGCCCGAGGAGTGCGTGGCGGTCGTGCTGCTGCCTGAGTGCGCGGAGCTCAAGGAACTGCCAGAGGGCGCGCTCGCGAGCCACGAGTTTGTGCGCGAGGTGACCTGTTACAGGGATGCCTCCAAGATGTAAAGGGCGGGGATGGGACGGATGATATCAAAATGACAACTTGTGGCAGAATTCGGCGCGTTTAATGAGCACCGAGTATGCGTATGACTAGGTTTGGTGTTTTCTACTATTCTTTGACTGAATAATAATCAGATTCTGCGGCTTTGACAACTGTACAAGTCTCTTTCATCGGTTGGTCGTGTTGGGGTTCTTCTCGAATTGTATATCTTGAATTGTACATCTCAAATTGTATAGTTTTACTCTTACCTATGAAATGATTAACGAATAAGATCCAGCTAATAAATTACATATACCCCAAGTGGCAGTTGAAAGAGACCCCGCTACGGGAAGACCGACCATCATGTCTCTGTGTTGTCAACATCACTGGCCGTTGCTGAACAAGAGACTTACAGCCGATAGAGTATGGAAGTAGAAACCTGGAAACCCCCCTCATCTAGATTATTTCGGCGCCATTGTTTTCGAAAAGACTTCCGGGCTGCCGAGTACCCCACATACACCAACTTCATGTAGATGATTCTTGTCACAGTGGATAACTAGCTTGTTGAGCTTACTATTGGTGACGGAGGTCCTCTACTGCGCAGCACAGAGCAGTAATGCGTAGAGAATGGCAGCTGAATCCTGACAACTTGACTTTATAATGTGAAAAGAGAATGTCTCAAAAGGGGTCAAACAAGGTATCAGTATTGTTCCAAGGGGCTCATACTGTCAAAGTAAAAAATGCGGATCCACACCTTGATTGATGTGGATTAGGGCTGATATCAGGTTCATACACCCCCTAGTTTATCAGAAGGTTGATTTTTCTCCTTCTGATGAAGTGTTTGCTTATAAGAACTAAGTCACATACCTATTTTTACTAGCACTAACCTTTAGGATAACGTATAGTGTATATAGCGAGGGGAGTTAACTATAGGACCTTTTGTTAGACTACCTATGTGTTATAGCACTATCTAAGCCGCGGCCTTTGCAGGTCGTGGTTAGCCTTTTGGTCTAGTAGATGGTGCTACATTGTGCGCTGCATAGAGACGTAACACCTTTATTATAGTAATTTTTAAGATAATAGTAGTTAATAAAAGTTACACGTCTTTAGTCTTTCATCTTAATCACTAGACCTCCTAGGCTTATAACTGTTCAAGTAAAAAATGCGGATCTACACTTTTATTAATGTGAATTAGGGCTGAAATATAGGTTCATACATACATTATATGCACCTGTACCCACCTTGGCGCTCTTTACAGCTTGCCTCAGCACATGGCACGCAACGCATAACATTGAAATAGTTCTCGTGGACCAAACATGACAAAGAGTCGTGCGACAAGCACTGCCGTAGCACTGTAGCAGTCAAAGACGACCCATTACAAAGACGGATGTGGCCCGCCGGTATGTAGGACGCAAGTTCTAGGCCTTTGCCTAACACTACTCAGGAAGCTGTATAGAGCCAAGATGGCATGGGGTTTGTGTGCGTGACCGTGTGTTCGGCGAAATAGAGAGTCCTCTTTGACAAAGACGGGCATGATAGATTTATATTGTAATATTCAGCAATAGGGCAGGATCCCGTGATGCATGCTGGTCATGTTCCGGCGGGTAGCATAGCGTGGTCGATCAGGTCAGTGGGCTGCCGGTCTGGTGCCGCCAAGGCGTTGCACAATGGGAGGGAACAGTATGGTATGAGCATGCGCCCGTGCTCGGCCGTTTTGCAGTGTATTGTAAAACTGAATAAGGGTTACAAAGAAGTATGGGAGATGCCAGTATATAATCTACCAATTATCCAAATCGTGTCTCATGATTGTGCCGATGCATTTAATCAGATCGACATTCAACTCGACGCTACTACCGCCCCAACTCTGGTGATATGCGTGCAACACTGCCACTCGCGTCGCTGTCGCTCTTGCAGCGAGTCCTGGCTGCCAGCACCAAATTTCTGGATCATGATCGCCTACTCTCCAGAGTGGAAGATCCGGCCTGGTTTGAGACAAACATTCCCCTAATTGAGGTCCCAAGCACGCCGATCCAGGACGTCTACTACTATCGCTGGCAGACTTACAAGGAACACCTGGCTTACACGGGAGCCCAGCACGGCTACCTCGCCACGGAATTTCTCCACCCAGCCGGCTACGGCGCACCGTTTGGCGGAATTGTCGCCGCGGCCGGTCATCATATTGCAGAGGGTCGGTGGCTGCGCGACCTCGCCTACGGCCGGGACCTGGTCAACTACTGGCTCGCCGGTCCCGGACAGCTTCCCAAGCCCGCGACCGAGGAGCTCAACAAGGACACGCATGACTGGGCCCACGAGTATAGTTTCTGGGCCGCCAGCGCCGTCTGGAAACAGTACCTCATCACCGGCGACGTAAACTTTACCACGAGCCAGCTCGACAACCTCGTCAAGCAGTACCGCGGCTGGGACAGCCACTTGAACGCTGATCTCGGCCTGTACTGGCAGGTTCCCGTCTGGGATGCCACGGAATATACGGCGGCCTCGTACGAGTCTCCCAGCGGTGACGCCTATCACGGCGGCGCCGGCTTCCGCCCAACCATCAACGCGTACCAGTACGGCGACGCTCGCGCCATTGCCGAGATTGCCGCCTTGACAGGCAACTCTGACCTGCAAAGAGAATACGAAGAGCGCGCAGAGTCTTTGCAAAAGGCTCTGCAAACCCATTTATGGAACGAGGACAAGGAGTTTTTTGTGCATCGCCATCGCGACTCTGGCCAGAAGCTGCTGGACGACCGCGAGATTATGGGCTTCCTCCCCTGGATGTTCGACATGCCCCCTGCCAACTTTTCCACAGAGCCTTTCAGGCAGTTGATGGACACGCAGGGATTCTCGTCGACCTTTGGACCAACCACTCTCGAGCAGAGGAGCAAATGGTACATGCATGAAGCCGACGGCTGTTGCCGCTGGGACGGCCCTTCGTGGCCCTTTGCCACTTCGCAGACGCTCGCCGCTGTCGAGACGCTGCTGCACCATTACCAGCAAGACACCATTACACCATCAGACTACGTCGGGCTCTTGGAGACGTACGCAAAGACTCTGTACAAAAACGGCACGCCATACGTTGCCGAAGCGCACCACCCCGCCGAGGATCGATGGATGTACGACGGGCGTGACCACAGCGAAGACTACAACCACTCTACATTTGTTGACAATGTCCTCGCCGGACTGCTGGGGCTTCGCGGCCACCCCGACAACTTCTTGACCATTCGCCCGCTGGTGCCCTCGTCGTGGGCGTACTTTGCCGTGGAGAACATGGCCTACCACGGGCGCAGCATCACCGTGCTATGGGATGAGTCGGGCGACCGGTACAAGCAAGGACCGGGCTTCAGGGTGTACATCGACGGAACCATGGTCGCCCACTGCGACGCCGTCGAGCAAGTCACCGTGGATGTCACTCCTGCCATCCCTCAGCCCCCGGCCCCCAAGGTCAACATTGCCGCCAACTCCCAGAGGTACGCCCAGCTGTCGCAGGCCTTTGCTTCCTACACGTCCGGGTTCGACGACCCGATGCGGGCCATTGACGGCAACATCTGGCGAACAGCCGTGCCGTCCAACACCCGCTGGACCTCGTACCAGAGCCCCAACGCGAGCGACTATTTCGGCGTCGATTTCCGCCAGACCCAGTCGCTGTGCGACGTCCGCCTCTACTTTTACCAAGACGACGACGGCGTCCGCCTCCCCGCCCGCTTCGACCTGCAGTACCTGCAGCAGCAGCGCGACACGAGCGCCTGGGTGACGGTGCCCGGCCAGCAGCGCAGCAAGGCGGCGCCCACCTCGTCCAACGAGCAGATCCGCGTCACCTTTCCCGCCATCGCCACGTCGCAGCTCCGCGTCGTGGCGCCCAACCCGTCGCCGGCGGGCAGGGGCTGGGGCCTGTCCGAGCTCGAGGCCTGGACCGCGCCCCTGTTCCAGCTGCGCAACGAACACAGCGGCAAGCTCATGGGCGTCGACCGCATGCTCCAGACGCCCGGCGCCCTCGTGCAGCAGCACGACGACAACGGCACGCGCGACCACCACTGGGAGTTTGTGCCCGCGCGGGGGGGCTGGAGCACGATTCGCAACCTGAACAGCGGCCTCGTGCTTGCTGTCGCCTCGGACGACAATAGCGCGAATCTGGTGCAGGAAAACGACGACGACGATGATGATTCGTGCGCGCATCGCCTGTGGAGAGTGGAATCGCGCGGAAACGGGCACTTTTTGATCAGGAACAAGGGAAGCAACAAGGTGGCTGGTGTTGACGGCATGGCTGTGACAAACGGCGCCAACGTGGTGCAGTTTGATGACAATGGAACAAAAGATCACTTGTGGAGTATTCTGCCCGCCGCCATCGAGGGGTGTTGATTTTGGAATTACAGATGAGAGATTCAAGTAAATAACCGAACAAAGTAAATAAGAAGAGATTTTAATAAGAGAGAGAGTAGCCAAGGGAATAAAATCAATAAAATATATCGGAGAGGGAAAGTAATCAAGGAGAGAAAGTAATCAAGAAAAAATGGAAATGAAAAAAAGTAAAGTAAATAAGAAGAATAAGATAAATAAAATAGAGCAAATAAAATATTAAAAGGTTCAATGAAACAGGTGCATAAATGCAACAAGCCTCAAGTCACCATAAAGGACATCCTACGACTCAACCCGTACAATGACAGGTGCAATGTTCAGAGCGAGCATCTAGCATCGGTAGACAACCACCAGAACTTGTAGACGAATCCAGCTTTGTGCTGGTACAATCACGAGTAAAGGGCGTGGGAGGGATTGAGTCAATGCTTAATTCCTCGGCTCTACCTAGCCACGGTTATGCAGGCCGCACATTGATCTAGCCTTGCTTCATAAATCACGCCGACTTTACAATCTTGTCGTCATCAAATTCTATATCCACAATTCCGTCAGCCTTGACAGCCTTGACAACCATGCCCTTGAAGTCGATCGGTAATCGTCTTTTCAATTCGTCAGTGCACAGCGTCAGAAGCTTGATGCCCTGTCCGAGAGTAATATCCGGGTGATGGTGCTTGTCGAGAATCGAGAGGCAGTAGTACCTATTCCAGAATGGTCAGCCGTCATCTTCCAATCTCAGTCGGCCAGCGGCAGCAATGGCAGCTCTCAGCTTGCTTGGCGCATGGTCGGTGCTGCTCTAATATTGCTTACTGTGCGTAGCCATGGGCGGCATAAGGAACCTCGGCCATCGCTGCGAGGTAATCCATCCAGTACAGAGAAGGCTTGCCCGTGATAGGATCGACACCACCCATGAGGAGATTGACATTGTAAGGCTTTCGCGATCGCAGGCTGGAAGCAAGCTCGCCACGCACGAAATGTGCGAGGCCCGAGGGAGATAGATCTGTCTCGTTTCGCATCGAGTACAATTGTGCGTTGCGCTGGATATATTCGGCAAATTGCACTGCAAACGGAATAGGGCACATCAGTATCGTCGCCAGCGTTCTCTCGGGGAGCAATGCACTACACGGATGCGCTAGCTTGAAGCAAAGGCGGGTGATTTACCTGTATCACCAGCTTCTCCAGAAAAAGCAAGCAAAGTGTTCTTGTTCAACTCTCTCGTCTTATCGTCCGATGCCTTGAGGATCGTAGCGCCCCTCATGGCGGCCTTGGAAGCCGCGATGAGGGTAAAGTCTTTGCCGGTAATGCCCAGTAGAACCTCCCTAATGAGGTAATGTCAGTAGCAAGATTCATGGTGTGTTGGGATGAGTGTATAGTCTCACATGTTGATTGTTGCGTGGGATGATGTTGTGGTTGAAAAGGAAGCTTCAAGACTTGCTGAGTGTTGCGTTTCGGCAAGCTACCTACCTACCTCAACTAGGCTGCTGTAGCCATGCGCGTCGACAAGCGCTCGCAGTAACAGTCAGTTGCGCCAGTGCATGACCGGAACCACTATGACCCGATCAGACCACGCCATTGGTCAACGCCCGCTGTGGATACTCCATCCATTTTTGGCAAGTGCATCTCCAACTTTTTTTTTTTTTTGAAAGTCGGCAGAAAACTTGCTACTTTCCCTGGCCTTGAAGGTAGACACAGCACTGCTTCCTCCCGAGCAACAGCAGTAGCCATGTCGTCATTCTTCTCAATTCCCGGCACCCAAAAGAAGCGCAAGAGAAATGTGTCTTCAGATGCGCCCAAAAAGAAGATTGCCGCGCAGAGAAGCAATGGCAAGCCCGGCCGCAACAAAGCCGCTGCGACACCAAAGAAGCAAGCACGGCGGGACGACTCAGTCTCCGACAGTGAGTCGGACGATGACGATGACGACTCTGTCATTCAGTCCGACGAACAAGAAGATGTAGATGACAGCGAATCTGAAGAGAGCGAAGAAGAAACCGCCGCTGAACGAAGATTGCGTCTAGCAGAGCGCTACCTCCAGAATGTCAAGCAGCACGTCGACGAAGCTGGCTTTGACGCTGCCGATATCGATCGGGACATGATTGCTGAACGACTACAAGAGGACATTGCTGAGACCAAGGGAAAGGTATATCGTCAGTTGGCACCCGAATTGGCCCTTCAACAATCGTCACAAACATTCTTTCGAACAAACACTCATGCCATCACTGGTGTCGCCGCTTGTGCTCCGTATGTGTATACCGCTTCAAAAGACATGTTTCTCCACCGATGGAGAACACAAGACCTGCCAAAGGATCAATACCCGCAAACGACAAAGCGCAAACCCAAGAAAGCCGCCGCACCTCCCCGAAGAAAACCCGAGCTCGAAACCTGGATCAGAGGAAACACTGCCAAAGCTGGAGAGCGATACTTTAAACGACACACGGGCCGAATCCTCACTGTTGCAGCCTCGCCAGACGGCAAATACGTCGTAACTGGAGGAGAAGACAAGAAAATCATTGTCTACGAGGCCGAGACGTTGAAGCCGATCAAGGTTCTCACCCACCACCGTGATGCTGTCACGGGACTTGCCTTTCGAAGAGGCACAAATCAGCTCTACTCTTGCTCCAAAGACAGAACAGTCAAAGTTTGGAGTTTGGATGAAATGGCCTATGTTGAAACGCTATTTGGCCACCAGGACGAAATTGTCGACATTGACGCTCTGGCGCAGGAGCGCTGTATCAGTGTTGGTGCGCGCGATCGTACTGCGCGCCTCTGGAAAGTCAGCGAGGAAACACAGCTCGTCTTCCGCGGCGGCGCTGTTGACAAGAAACCGAAGAATTCGGGAGTAGACAAGCGCTCACTGCTGGCAGAAGGCACCATGGACCGCATCGCCATGATTGACGATGAATTGTTTGTGACTGGAAGCGACAATGGCTCCATTTCGCTTTGGAGCGTCGCCAAGAAGAAGCCTGTGTACATTGAGGTGCTGGCGCATGGCGTTGATCCGCCACTCGACCCCCATGCCGCCTCTGCTGAGAAACAGCCCAGCAGCGCCGAGATTCCTGCGCAAACGCCACGCTGGATTACAGCACTCGAGACGATACCATACTCTGACATTATCCTCAGCGGCAGCTGGGACGGGCAAATTAAAGCCTGGCGGCTTTCGGAGGACAAGCGCAAAATCGAACTCTTGGGTTCGCTTGGTGGACAAAACAACGAGAGCTCAACAAAGACCGACACGGAAGCGACGGAGCAAGACGACAAGGACGACAGAAATGCTGCGTATAAGCAGCAACCGCAGCGTCCCATCGAGGGTATCATAAATGGTATCACTGCTTTTGAACGCGGCGACCGCGGCAAAGACGGACTGTGCATTGTGGCCGCAGTAAGTAGCGAGCACCGCCTTGGTCGGTGGAAGGTGCAAAAAGGCGTGAGAAATGGTGGCGTCATCTTTGAGGTGCCTCGCATACCAAAGGAGGTGACCAACGACCACGTGGAAAACGTGGACTCGGATGAATGAGACGATGGAGCCGAGAGCGTGCATACATGTTCATAGCAGAGGTGGAAGAAGGGGAAAAAAAGCTCGTGTAGATACGAGACGGAAGGCAAGGGAGGCTTCATGTACATATTTTCTGAAAACAGCCGTGTGTACACATTGTACTGCATCCTTCTCCCATTTTGCGCCACAACCATGGGAACCAAACAAAAGTGTAAACAGTCCTTTCAAGAATATCACTGCGTGCACAGTAGTAGCAGAGTCGCTGAAATAATGCGTCATGTATCAAATATACGTAGCTAGTAAACTGTGAATCATGCCAACCCGAGCAAACCGCTGCACAAAAGAAATGGTGCCAAATTACAAGTACAACCAAACCTCTTTGGTCCACAACTGTCAACCCCCAAGCCTGTTGAACAGTTACGTTCCGCCGCTGTAATGAACAAAAGGGTCCATCGCTATGAATGTAAAATGCATGAAAACCCCAAACATGGCGCTCTAGCTCTTGAATGAAATGCGTGACAAAAGTTACAAGCGCGCAGACTTTGATGGGCGTGTCTTCGGCGCGGGGGAGCGCGTCACCGCGGAGAGAAGTTGCACCGAATCCTGCGTGTCATTGGTTTGCGTGCCGTCGGGGCTTGCAGGCGGAGGCGACGATTTCAGCCGCTTTTGTTGCGCGTGCGTCTTGTGCACGCGCTTCGCGGACGGCTGCGGCCCCGTCTCGTCCGCGGCCTGTGCCGCGGGTGCCGGCATCTTGACCATAGCCGAGCCGCCGTCGTCGTCGGAAACGGGCCATACGTCTGGTGGTGGGTGCGGAGTCGACAGTCCATCTCCTTTGCTGATGCCGGAGCTTCTGGGCGATAGCGCCTCACGGACAGTCTCGGACGCGCTGCTGCCCGGCACGGCGCTCATGCGTTTCTTGTGGCGCTTTGCCTCGCGTTCCCGTGCGAGACGATCGGTCTGCTCCTTCTGCAACCCGAACAGAATATCGCGAACCTTGTGGCGTAGCCGCGCCGCGTCAATCGACCAGTCGACATCCTCCCTCGTCAGGATCTTGCGTACCAGCGTGTCTGGGTCCTTGAGAAACTCCTCCATGTAGCCCAACACAAAGACTCCGCAGTCGCAAGAGTTGTCTTGTTCGGGGATGCCGCGGGCCGTACTACCGCGGGGCACGGCCGCTAGGCTGATATTCTTCTTGTCTTTGGCTTCTTCGACAAGGTACTCCTTGAGCACCTTGCAAGTCGTGGCGTGAGTCAATCCGAGGGAATCAAGCGTGATAATGCGGGGAATAGAGGCGTCTGAACGCTTGGGTAGAGCGCGGCTGCTCTGCACGGCTCTTGGCGGAGAGCCCGCTTCTGGAGCTATTTTCGAGGGGGAAGATGTTAAGCCAGACGAGAGCTGTCTAGAGGAGCGTCGTATCGCAGTAACGTCCTCGAGAGAGACATCGGTCATTTCTCGCTCCATGTTCGTCATGATCAGAGATTCTGATTCCGGTCGGCGCAAAACATTTGTCGAGGCATCAACATGCACTTCATCTGCCACAGGCGCTAGCAGCTTCGGAGTGTTGCAAATGACAGCCAGATACCAGTGCGCGTTCTCATTAACCGGCACCACGACATGGTCGTAAGAGAACAAATCCACCTTGGAAGTCCAGCTCTTGACACCGTCGTAGTTGATGCTCCCTTTACGGGACGTCAGCTTCTCAAAGAAAAAGGTGCTCAAGATATGCACACGATTGACGAACTCTGGATGATCTCGTCCTATATTGGTTTGTAGGTATCGCAAGTAGAAGTTGATCAAGTTGTCGTTGAGAAACTCGCCCTCGTCCAGCTTGAGGATGTCTTCTTTTTCCACCGACGTCCGGTTGCGCCCACTGGCAGGGTACACAAGCGTTTGCTTCCAGTCCTCGTCCCAGCCTGTGTTCTTCTTGGACCAGCGTTCGAAAGTTGGGAGAACTTCTCTGCGAGTTGGCGATGACCTTCTGGTCCGCCGCGTTTCCATACCAATTCGCCGGACTGGTGATGCAGAGCGCCTGCGCTCTTTGAGGGGGGCAGGGCGAGCTGTCGAGTTACCCTGCGGTGGCTTCTGTTGGGTTCGAGTCTTTTCGTCGCCGGAGTGCCTGCTCATATCCCTGGTTACATTCACTTGTCGGGTGTCATTATCTTTGCGACTAGCAGTTTGCGAGCTCTGCGCAGCTTTCATCCAGAAGTTGTCAAGGATCTGTTTCACTTCTTCTCTGTTGCTATCAGTA
This sequence comes from Beauveria caledonica, assembly GCA_030777785.1. Lineage (NCBI taxonomy): Eukaryota > Fungi > Ascomycota > Sordariomycetes > Hypocreales > Cordycipitaceae > Beauveria > Beauveria caledonica. The sequence continues at coordinate 41,679 of JAPFSE010000118.1, read as the reverse complement.
AGAGAGGAATAAAAAAAAGAAATTATGTTTGAGTTACCTTGTGTCGGGTTGCCTCTCAGAAAGTCCCTCATCGATCAGTTCGGCAACTTGAGCCGCCCCTTGCGGGCTCGCAAATTGCAATGTGATTATCGGTGGTCGACCGCGGAACATGGATCGTCGAAAACTTAAGTAGCATCCGCCGTAGCGAATGTTTTTCACGTCCTTTACATTAAATGAAAGCCATTGATGCTCTTCTTCCCGCGTTCCGTTCAACCATGCTTCCATAAGTAAGGAATCGCTTGATGAGCGATGCAAAGACAGCCGGGGGTGACTACTGTCTGACACACAATACGTATGATGTCCCGAGACAGCCTTTACTATGTCAATGGAGACTTTATTGACACCTCTAGGCGCATTATCATCAAACTTTGTCGGGATTATGTCGCCGCGCATACGACGAGGAGAAGATTGTATCCGTGAAAATTGGGTATGCCGAACTCTTGATGGAATAGTTGAATGATTGGACTGCAGTTCGTCCTCGGACGTCTCGATTCTGTCAAACTGTAATGAGGCCTCGTGACGTTTGGCCGTAAGCTTGAAGTGTGCTGATGAGTCGACATTGGTGGACCGCCGTTTTAGACCGCGGCGTCTGGGAAAAATATCGGAGACAACTCTAGATGGTTCGGGATCTGGGTCATATATGTCAACTGAGCTTTGAGCTTTGTTCTCTGAGGGATGGGTAGAGCCAGCGTGGACGGCCTGATGGTTGCGATTGTCGATTGTCGCTTCCACTCTTGCTAGCTCGAGTTGTTGCCAGGATTCGAGTGAAAGACCGTCTTTCGAATGAGCGCCCAGCCTTTGCCGCTTAGCCGAATTTTGATGCGGAACGGAGGCTGGCTCAGGAAATTCTCGCTTGTTGCCACTTTTGTTGAGCGTATTGACGGAGGCCCATGGCTGGTTCACCCGTCTCTACATGGTACGGGTCAGTTTTGAAGACGAGAAAATATGGTATGCCAAAGACGAAAACCTACAAGCCTCTCGATCCCCATGGTAGCTTTGGTCGGCCCGCTGCCCATTCAGTCAGTGTCTATCAACAAGCTGATGAAGCTACCACCATCAACAACATACCGCCCATAGTCCGGGCACGAGTTGGCTTTGGAATAGTATCGAAGTATAGCGCTATGAGATGTTGGTACGAGTAAAATAGTGCTCAAGACATCCGTTGATGAACCAACTTCCAACCAAGTCCTTGACTCGTTGCTGTTGCAGGTAGATGATCTCGGCGACTAGACTCTGGAACTTGGGCTCTGTCAGGCGGCATGGATCTGGAGCATCTGGGGCGACCAAACGGGCGCCGAAGCCGGCTTGCTGTGACTACCTGCGAGGATGATTCGGCGAAACAATAGCTGTACGCGACTGAGCACTATATGGCAAGATATGTCGACGTACGTTTTGAGGGCGTGAGCAGCAGGTAGTGGCGGCCATGTGGGCTGTTGGCTGAGGAAGGCTTGCGACAATGGCGCTCCCAGGCCAAACAAGAAAAAAGTTGTCTCGCGATCAGCGGGGTGAAGCGGCAGAGAGTGGGTCTTGAAAAGGGCACGTTGCGTAACTGCAGTGTTGGAGGTTAGTATCCGTACCAACGAATATGGGTAGCTATGTATTTTCGAGAGAAAATTGAAATATAGAAACTGAATCTTGGAATTGATTATGATTTCTAATATAGAAAAACCTTCCCAGTGTAAGCCCTTTTTTACTTCAAATATAAATACGGCAGGGCCTGTACATCTATGTATGTATGATCCGGGTAGAGAAGTAAATTCAATCCGAAAAAAAATAAAAAATAGCAGGTATTCCTTTGTCTTTACTCATCATGCAAATAAATCTAAAACAAAAGATTTGATCAATGACCAACCATTTTAACTGGTCTTGAAAAGGCGAAAACATGATCTCAGCAGGCATCAAGCGCGGTACTGGCTGGGTACCTAGGTACCTTGATACTTGATACCCCAAAAGAAGCTCCCCACACTCATCAACGTGTCCTGATTCGCGCTCGACCATCAGTAGCCATCAGAGCTTCCTTTCTCCCTCGCATTTGCCAATCCATCCATTAAGCAATCCCCAATCGACAACGCAAGCGCCCGCCGAACGAGGCGAAGCCCACCGCCGGAATCCGAAGCGCAGCTACACTTTCCTCACTCGTTCGACGTGGCCGCGACCAGGCCTTCCCCCGGACCCGCGCATAAACATGTACAACTCGTTCAATCGCATCCAGAATGTCTTTGGCTTCTTCACCACGGTAGCCTGCGTCTTTGGCGCCTTCATCGCCGCCACCGATTTCTTCTCCCCGCGCGAGCCGTCCGGCATCATTGCCCCGGACAACATTCAAGTGTAAGCTGCCGAACCCTGAGCATGCTCGCTCGACCCATGCCCCGTTGGTATAGAGGGGTGGCAGAGGAAGGAGGAAAAAAACAGGAAGAAAACCAAGCTCACAGGCCATAGTGTCAAGGGCCGCCCTCACTACTACAGCACCAAAAAGGAAGAGTACGCCGTCATCCGCTTCTCTCTCGACGCCGACCTCTCCAGCCTATTCACTTGGAACACCAAGAACCTCTTTGTCTACGTCACTGCCGACTGGCCCGGCGCGGACAACACGACAAACTCGGCCGTCATCTGGGACAGCATCATTACCAACCCCAGCGCCGACCACCTGCTGAATATCGGACCGGCTACGTTGAAGAAGCTCCGAAAGAGCTCCGCCGGAAAGTCCATTGACCCAAACCGGTACGTGATGAATCCACTCCAAATGCTCCGCGCCTAATTACATCGACTACAACCATCTTCCAAAAGCCCATGATTGTTTTTCTGTCTACTAATATCACGGAAATTTTTAGCGGCAAACTCAAGCTCAAGAACCAAAAGCCCAAGTATCAAATCACGCATCCCTCTGGTAAGATTGCCGAGACGGAAGATGTCACCCTGAAACTGCACTATAATGTTCAGCCCTGGGTTGGCCTGCTGACTTGGAACCTGCCACGGGACCTCTTCTTATGGAAGACCATGTCCGGAGGCGAGAGCAACAAGCTAGTCCTCCCAGCCCTCAAGGTCAAGGAAGCCAAGGAGACCAAGGCTAAACCCAAGGCCAAGGCCAAGGCCAATAAGGCTAAGGCGTAAGCCATTGTCAATACCCCGACACGTCATTATTGCAGACGCTGAGAAGTCTCGGATGAATATGACTTAGGTATCATCACAAAAGAATGGATCTTTGGCGTTGTGGATGGTGAGCTATTTGACGAGAAGACTCGAGAATACATTTTGAATTCGCGTCACTCGACTATATACGAGATCGTTGCCGATGAGGGTTCAGTGCCGTTTTGTTTAAACAAGTAATCTATCCCAATGCCATGCACCTCATCTATCTAGGTTGCGAAAAGGCGCCGCAGTGCCTTTGCTTGTGCATTAGTCGTCGTCTTTTCCCCCAGGAGCCGACAATATACATTGCAATTCATCTTCGAACATTTTACCAGTGAACCAACCCATCATACAACTCTTCGCCAATTTCCAGTCCATGGACCTATGCTTTCTTGGCTTCCTGGGTGCCAGCAACACCACCTCGCCCGCGGTAACCGTTGCCCCTTCCTCTATAGCCTCTACCACGACCTCGGCCGCCCCGTGGAGCGTTCAAGTCTGCCGGCGGCGGCACATTTCCGTACTTTTGCTCACCGGGTTTCCCTTGAGCTGCGCCTGTGCGGTGACCGCTATAACCACGGTTACCTTGTCCGTTGTTTCCGTTGCTCTGCGAACTGCCGTTGGGCCCATCTCGGTACACCATGCTGCTGTGTAGAAGCTTCGGCTCGCTGTTAGCGCCGCCACGGCCGCGGCCGCGACCAGGAGGTTGTCTTCCGTTGACAGCGCCACTCCAGCCACTACGAAGAGGTGCCGGGGCATTGGCGTCCTTGTACTGTGTCACACCAACCGAGCCATAGCCACCGGTTGTCATGCTCGGTGCTGCCGCCGCACGTCGCTGCTGCGATTTGCTCGAAGCGGACAGTACCTGACGATTTGTGGTGTTGAGGACACTCGACGCTGGTACGGTCTGTCCGCGAAACATGGGAGCACGTTCGCCCAGTGTGGTTCCACTCATGAACGATGTATCCCAGACAATGTCGAGTAAAAGTGCCGTTGGGGTGCGGCTGATACCCACCACTGTACCTCTTGTGGCGATAGGCACCTTGCCAGCTGCAGCAGCAAACGTAACGCGATCACCGAGCTTGAAAGCTTGGTTTCCGAGTACCATCTCAGCATCTGACGGCTTCAGCAAGGCTGTACGGGGAACACCACGCAGTTTGCGAATCTCGCAATCCTGGGAAGCCTGAAGGACTTGTTCGCCAGCTTTCGCTAGAGCCATGACAATGTCCGAGTCGAGCTGCTCAGCATCCAAGGTGACCTTCTCAAACTTGCTCGTTTCTTGCTTCTTAAGCCAAGAAGAAAGATCCTTCAGTCTTTGAGATGCAACAGTTTGATCGGGCCACAGATCAGTGTCGTAAATGTCGCTCTTCTGAGCGTGCTTTTGCACCGCAGCAAAGAAGTCCGGAAACGTAACCATGTAGTCGGCAATGAGCTGAATAGCCAGGTTGCTAAACTCCCAGCCAGTGTTGGATTTACGCGAGTATCCGAGCACCTTGAGCTTGCGCCCTTCGAACTTGAGATTAAGTCCCAGATTCAACTTCAACCCGGCCGAGGTCAGCACCTGAAAAGAGGACGTAATTTTGCTTAGAACCAACGGGTGGACTCCAAGCTGTTTGGCAATAGCAAAAGAAGGCGTGTACGGGTTCCCCCTTTCGGCCTGCTGGATGATAGATCGCGAGAATTCAGGCTCCTTGGTTTTCGGAACCGAGACAACTATTTCGGTTTTGCCATTGATATGGCCGGTGATCTCAAGAGGTCGTCCGTAGGCATAGTCGCCGAGGAAGAACGCTCTTGTGCCTTGAGGGAATTCCTCTTCAACTGGCAGAGCAGCCCTTTCAATAAATCGCTCGTCCTCATTCGTGACCTCGTCAACGACGGTCTGAGAGGCATAGATGCTTCGGATGCTGGGATTTTCGGCATATTCCTTTACCATGGCGCCGCCCTCTGTCTTCATTAGGCCCTTCAGCATATGGACTCCAGTGAGACACTCGACCTGGCCGATGGTGATACCGAGCCGTTTGGCGTACCAATTTTCGAGGTGATTTGCCTCTTTGGCAAATTCTGCGGATTCGCGGTTCGTGTTGTCCCTCATGGCGACGCTCACACCATCTTCGCCGAGTTCGAAGGTGAAAAGCTCGTCCTGAACCTTAACGACCTTGGCTTCTTGAAGGAAGGGAAATCCAACAAAGCACTTCTCTCCTAGCCTTGCCTTCCAGGTTTCCGTCTTGCTGCGTGCCTCAGTCTCTGTCAGCGTCACGACGATACTCGGGTTGCGGCTATCGGCCTGAAAAACGTTGATGCCGTAGCCTTCAATGAGTTGTGCCGTATGAGGGAGCGTGTGAAGTGAGGGGAAGCCTGCTAGTGCGTCCATTTTTAGCATTGCGCCATCTGTCAAAGCTGATTTATACACCAGCCCCTCCATGTTCGGCAGATCAAAGATGTTCTCAATACATCGACAATTTTGCACGTCGGGGAAGATGCCGGGAAGAGGAGAAGGGTAGGTGAAATTCACTTCTGAAGAATACGTGAATTTCAGAGGAACGCCGAAGCCATTGCGAGACTTTTCGTCGTCGCTCAGAAGCGCGTTTTTTGTCTCCATGGCGGCCAATAGACGCTTCTCGTCGATGAAGGGAATCTTGACGACGGCTTCCCACTCCATCTTTTTTCCATTCATGTCCAATTCGAAATCTCGCGGGTAAAAGTCAATGATAGGAGAGCTTGGATTCGTCATGAGGTCATGATAAGCCGTAGGCACAATCTTCTTGCTTCGGTCTGGCAAGACGCCCATGAGCTGCTCGTAGGGTTTGAACGGCTGACCCTTTTCGAATACCAGTTTGGCATTCGATCCTTTAACCACGTCGGAAATGAGAGGTGCATAATGGTACTTGTAAAACCAAGGCCAGGACGCGATTCCACGGTAGTAGTAGAAAAGAACCCACTGCAAACCTTCGACGTAATTTTCGCAGAGATTCGTTTGCTCCTCTGCATAGGCTGTAGATTCCCACTCGGGAAATTTTTGCAGGTAGTATTTGGTCTTCCAGGCTTGATACTTATCTTGATAAAGCTTCTCATATTCCTCTTGGGAAGCCTCACTGGAGTCATTGACCACTACAGCCTTATCATATGTTCTGATGACCCGATAAGCTGCAAGATTGCCTTCTTCTTCCTCGCCATCTTCGTCGTCGTCATGGTCACCCGCCAGCTTAGGTGGAAATGAGATAACAAGATGTCGAAATCCATTATCATCTTCTTTTGTAGACCAGTCCAGATGCATTGCGTCTGCAATTTCTTGAGCGAACTTCTTATCGGCCGCACTCAATTCTACGCCAAGATCCAGTGTATCGTTTGAGCGCTTGGAGACGTAGGGGCGGATCTTTTGCTTCCAAAGATCACGCTGAGTTGTGGTGATGATGCGCTGTCCACTTTTGGACGTCTTTGCTTTGGAAGCAGCTGCTGTGGTTTGCAGCTTCTTCTCCATCTGCTTGGAGGCAAACCACTTCTCATCAGCGATGTCGTGCTCGAACTGCTTAAGTTCGACCTTGCTGAGCTCGGCAATCATTCTGAGAGCACGCTTGATGTTGAGGACACCATTCTCATGTAAATAACCTCCCTCCTCAGGTAGAACTCGTTTGTAGATTTCAAACATGTCGGCGAGCGCACCCTCATTGATGTGCAGGCCAGGGAGGTTTGGCAAGAAATCGTTTCCGACAAAGAACGCCATCAGGATGAAATCGTCAATAACACGTTCTAAATCAAACTCGAAGCCAAGATCTTGCTGGTTCTTGAGTTCCTGAAACTCCATTTCCAGGTACTCTCTGACCATGCACAGGTGTAACAAGAAGAAATTTTGATGTTCAAGCTCCTTGGACTTATTCTTGGACGCTCTACCAAACGTGACTTCCTCACGGAGCAAAGAAAAGTGAGGGTCGTGGCTAAGAAGACCTAGCATGATGAGATCGGCATCAAGACCGTACAAGCAGTGTCGTACGTTGGAATTATAACCGGGTTGCGATTTGGCGTTTCGAATATACTCCATTATTTTGTGTTCACCTTCGCCGGGTACTTCGTGTCCCGACAGGACGATTTCGCAGCCCTGCCAATCGGTGTCTTCCGAGACTTTTTTGTTTACAAAGTACTGTAGCTGTCGGGATAGTTTCGCCATGAATTCGGTTCCTGCAGAAGAATGAGCATCTAGGTTGGCATAGCTAGCTGAGAAGTTGCATACCTGGTGTGATGCAGTTGCTGTCAAACGGTTCCTCTTTAGGCATCTCAACGCCCTCTTTGATGGCCTTTTCGCGGGCCTTTTCGACCTCGAGCGCAGTACGGAATCGACGGGCTCGCTGCTGGTTCATTTTGGCGCGAGGCGCAACACCATCAATGGCCATGAAGAATAACTGCTTGGGCTTAATCTTGCCGAAAAGATGCTCAATGTAGTTGAAAATGCGTATGAACATTTCCTCCTCGCTTAGACGAAAGGTTGTATCCTCACCGGCATCTTTGTGCGTGCAATTGTGGATAATGCCGTTCATATCGAGCTGTACAGCAATTAGCCATCGCTGCTTGTATTGGCGTCGCGATATCTCATCATACATAGAGGCAATCAAACTCGGGAATCCTATTTTCCGCAATAAGTTGCGAAATCGGCGGATATCGCTCAGAGAGCCATCGGAAAAATTTTGGCACACTATCCGGAAGTCAGATTGATATTTCAGAAATGAGACCACGCGCCGAATGACTGACCCCATGATGACAACGTTTAAACACGATTGTGCCGCAAATAGAGAATAACAGTCGATTTTATGTCACTATCTTGATCGGATGCGTGCCACGTGGAATGGCAAGAGAGGGAGGAAGAGAAAACCGATGTCGCGGGGTCCCGAGGGAGCCAATACTGTCGCAAAGAGAATAATTGCCGTGCGTCGCAGCGATGACAGAAGAAGAATTGAGAGATACAGTAAATCAGGCAGCTCGTTAGAGAGAAAGGCTCGTCACACCTAGAATTGGGTGGCGTGTAACGCAATCTGCTTGTACTGCTTTGTTTGTTGGGAGAGAAGGGCACTTTGCTGCGCATAGATGGCGGTTAGGCTTGATCTGCCTGAGGGGCAGCACTGCGATTAAATATATGGGCCTCTCTGACTTAGCTGGTACCCAGGTACTGCAAGGTCAGCGCGAAAGACTCAGTGGTGGGACAATACTTGTATGTCATAGGTTTGTACTTTTCCTCTTCATTGTAGTAGGGGCTTTCTCCGCAACGTCTCATGGTCGGCCAGGTATCTCTAGCTCACGAGCTTGTACATCCCGAGACTTGTGTACCTACAGAAGGAGGTAGATACCTGTGTAGGCACCTACGACCCCAATCGAGCGCCGCGTCATGACTAAGCACAGCCGTTCCATCGCCCAGCCCCCCACCGGTTGGAGATCGTTGGCGGCTGGGCTTTCACTTTACGCGCGACGCGTGCCTCTCGTCTTTCAGTGCTTGCACCACAGCTGCGTCTCGGCCGCCTCGCAACCCTTGATCAATCTGCTACTGCGGTGCTTACGAGCTAGAATTTTTCATTTTTTCGACCGCATTGACTCGATATAGTCGTGTAGAATGGCGCCTCCCCCTAGCATGGATCCCGACGTCGACGGTATGCTGGCTTCCGAGCTTCAATAGATTTCCGCTAACGCGCGTTGCAGTCGATATGGCCCACGATGATGAAGACGACCAGGGTGAAAGACTCATCAATGAGGGTATGCACCTGCCTGGAATTATACTAAAAAATGATGCAGCTAGGCTAATTTGCCGTGTAGAGTACAAAACATGGAAGAAGAACAGCCCCTTCTTATACGACATGATTCTTGGGTGCGTACAACTCTGCAATTTTTCCATTTTTTTCTCTCTTACCAACACCAGATAGCACGGCACTTACATGGCCTACTCTTACCGTCCAATGGTTCCCCGACGTCAAGGAGTCTGAGGGGAAAAACTTTCGGACGCACCGCCTACTGCTCGGTACCCACACATCCGACGAGAGCTCCAACTTTTTGCAGATTGCCGACGTTCAGATCCCCAAAGCACTCGCGCCGAACCCAGACGACTATGATGAGGACCGTGGCGAGATTGGAGGATACAATAAGTCAGGAGACGTGGCTGCAATCAAATGTGACATTGTTCAGAAGATTGAGCACCCCGGCGAAGTCAACAAGGCGCGCTACCAGCCTCAAAACCCAGACATCATTGCTACATTGTGTATCGATGGAAAAGTTCTCATCTTTGATCGTACAAAGCACCCGCTTCATCCTTCGTCGACCGGTAGAATCAAGGCACAAATCGAGCTGATCGGCCACAAGGCCGAGGGCTTTGGCCTGGCTTGGAGCCCCCACGAGGAGGGTTGCCTGGCCTCAGGAAGCGAGGACAAAACCATGTGTCTTTGGTATGTGCTGGAAAAACTGTGTGTCCAGAATGAGTGCTAAATATTTTGCAGGGACCTCAAGAAGCTCGAATCTGATGTCAGAATTCTCAAACCTTCACGGCGTTACACCCACCACACCCAAGTCGTCAACGATGTCCAGTACCACCCGATTTCAAAGAACTTTATTGGCTCCGTTTCTGATGATCAAACACTGCAAATCGTCGATACCCGCAATGACGATACGACCAAAGCTGCTGTAGTCGCCAGGGGCGGCCACTTGGATGCCATTAACGCCTTGGCCTTCAACCCCAACTCTGAGGTGCTGGTGGCCACTGCCTCTGCTGATAAGACGATTGGTATATGGGACCTTCGTAATGTGAAAGAAAAGGTGCATACTTTGGAAGGCCACAACGATGCCGTCACGTCATTGTCGTGGCACCCCAGTGAAGCTGGTATTTTGGGTAGCGGAAGCTACGACAGGCGCATCATGTTCTGGGACTTGTCCCGTGTTGGTGAAGAACAGCTCCCTGACGATCAAGAGGATGGTCCTCCAGAACTGTGAGTATTGCCACTTCGATTGAGGCTTCTATCGCTGACACTTTGTAGGCTTTTCATGCATGGCGGCCACACGAATCACCTCGCTGATTTCAGCTGGAACCTCAACGAGCCTTGGCTGGTGGCAAGCGCCGCAGAAGATAACCTTTTGCAGATTTGGAAGGTTGCCGAGGCCATTGTGGGCAAGGATGATGGCGAGTTGCCCGTCGACGAGCTTGACCAATAGAAACCGGTCGATACTAGTGAAGAATGTACAGTGTTCCTGGAATGAGAAGATGAAAGACCTCTGACGTTTATGGAACCAGATAGACGACGGAGTTTGGATTTCACTTGCCGAACTTGAGGTTGGGTTGCGGTACTGCGCTGCGTCTATGGCGGCCGTTTGAGCACAAGTGTTTTTGCACTGGTCTTAAGTATTTTTTGTTACAATGAAAAGTATTTCACTTGCTACTTTATGCTACATCGATAACATTCCCGCGTCGAATTCGTTTGCGTGCGCGTTCACTTGGTCATCACCGCAGCTCACGTGCTAGGCAAACAGACTCAGAGCCGTCACGCCCACCGCTTGGCCTGGTACATAAAAACGTGCCTTTTATTTGACTCTACTTTTTTATTAGGTTCACGCGCGAGATACTCTCATTGCGGTTGTTTATAACCATCAAAGCTTCAGCCGCCCTATTGCCGCCATGAACCCTCCCATCCCGGGCAGGTCTGTCAACGATTCGAGGGATTCGGATGCCTTGTCACCGGACAGTTTCGGCCCACCGGCCGACAAGTCGACCTCTCCTATCCGGCACATTGGACAAACTGTTGACGGCGCCGACGTCAAGCGGTTCCTGTTTACAGACGCGGACAGGCAGCGGTACTTTGACGGCCGGGATCCGTACCTCGGGTCGCCACCTGCCCGGACCGCGGAGACGCCAGAGCAAGATGCTGCTCCTTGTGCTATAGCTGAACGGAAAGACGGCCTCGCGCTACTGTGCCACAGCACGGAGCTGGCCGTCGAGATTGGCAAGCACCTGAGCCCGCGCGACATTGTATCGCTGTACAGCACAAGCCGTGCCTTTCACGACGCCGTCGACCGGTACATGTCAGCCAGCGTCCGCGCCTGGATTGCCCACCAGGCGCCCGAGGCCGGGAAAGTCTTTGACTTTCGACTGTACAAGCGCGTTCTCGTGGCCGACCCCTCCGGCCGCACCTGGAACTACCAGTACGACACTACTACCGATGAGAAGGAGGGAAGCAACAGCAGCAGCAGCGGAAACCGCCGCAACGACACCGTCGACGCCGACAAGGCGCAAAAGGTCCGCGATGTCCCCGGTCTCCGGTATCTACAGCTCGTCGTTGGCCGGGACCGGTGCTGCCGAGACATGTGCGCGATCCTGGCGCGCAACGGACACCGCACGCCGCACTCGATGCACGCGACGTTGCTTAAGCTGTGGCTGTGCCTCGAGGTGCCGACGAGCGCGCAGCGCGCGGCACTGCTGCGCAACCGCGACGTCTGGGCTGATACGGACCTCTACAACGCACAGCTGCTCTTTATCAAGCTCGGCATGCACTTCAACGACCCTGTGTACGGGCCGAACACGTACGAGCTGCTGCACCTGATGATGGGGCAAAAGGGTCTGTACCCGCTGTGGCAGCTGCTCGCGCGGAAGCGCTTCACGCGGCTCAGCGAGGTGCTGGCGCTCAAGGTGCGCTACGACTTTCCGGCGGCGACCTCGCCGTCACACCCGCGCGACGCGCACCGCGACGGTGGCGAGGTGCAAAATCAGCAGCACTGGAGCGCCGAGTTCTTCGGGAGTAGTATACACGGGGTGCCGTACGCTGAGATTGGCCGCACGCACCTCGAAGGCTGGGGAAGCCTCGGTGGCGGCACCGCCCAGCCAGCGCGGCACCTCGCGCGGCCGGACGAGCTGGTGCCGGTCGAGGCTGTGGCGCGGGGCCTAGAGCTGGACGCGCACATCCTCAGCATGATGATATGGGGACACGTGGACTACACGACAGGCGAGAACCTGGTGCCGTCCGAGGACGAGCTGTGGCTGGCCGACGAGACGACGCTAGCGGCCGCCGACACCAGCGGCCACTGGCGTCCGCGGCACGCCCGCAAGAAGCGCTTCCGGCAGCTCTCGCCCGCCGAGCGCCAGCGCATCCTCGACGAGGACGAGGACGAGCGGCTGCGCGCCATGGCATGGTGCGGCGACACGGATGACTACGATTCCGTGAGTGAGGATGAGGATGTGGATGATGATCGCGGCGGCGGCGACGACGACGACGACGAGGGCCTGCCGTACTCGCTCGAAGATGAAATGACGCGCGGATACATTGTGCCGCCCGCCGACGAAACTGTTGGCGTGCCGGCTGTGAACGACCCGGACGGCTGGGTCGCCTTCGTCATCGACGTGCTCATGAGCGGGCTGCCGCCCGACGTCAGCGACGAGGCGACGCTGCGGGCCGAGGCCTGGCAGTCGTACCACGACGCGGAGCTCGCCCCGGAGTGGGATTGGGGCCTCTGGCTGCGGCAGCAGCAGCAGCAGCAGCAGCAGCAGCAGCCAGGAGAAAGGGCCGAGGATGCCATGTCGGCGGCGGCGGAGAGTCTTGCGTGGGAAGGGAGCGAGGCGCCGAGTGACTACGATGCATCGGGCGACGAGATGTAGGCTAGGGCCGGCTGACCTTGCTCTCAGAATCAGACGCACGCGTGCAATTATAGCTCTTCAATGCAGAAGAGTACGCAATCAGATAACGAGGTGAAGCCGGGATTACGAATAAGATCAACGCCCGTAGATAGATGACAGATGAATATAATGACAGAAATATAGCAATACGACTGGTGAGAAAAGAAAAGAATAGTAGTTGGACAATGCCCCTGCCGTGACTGGATTTAATAAAAAAAAACCAAACCCCTTGCAGAAGAATCTAGACCAAAAAATGGAATCTAGTTCATGCAAGACCAAGATACACCATGTAACGCACCCTTTCGCTATGCATCCATCCAGGAACAATTCTTTGCTCTTTCTGCCTTCCTTCCTTGTTGCGTCTGTGCTCTCCAGGCGCGTAGACAACGCACACACTTTCTTTACAGCAAAAAGCCAAGTTCCCCAACAAAAAAAGGTTCCAGTACAGTCCAGAAACCAAGTCCAAGTCCAGTGTATGTGTTGTTTGTAAAACGACGTGAATCCATCCCCGCTCTTTTGTCTTTGTTGTGCAGAAAAATCGAGGCCAGTAAATGTCCCTTTCTTTCTTTCCCTAGCAAAATTGAAAGTCTGTAGATTCTCCTTCCAGACCTGATCAACCCATAACAGCCGTGGTATAGTCACTTTTGTCTTCCAGCCTCTCGCAAAAAATAAAGAAACAACACAGATTTTAAACCACATCCCGCCTGAAATAGTGTCCGACACTCCGTCCGAAACCCTCCCAAAATAAAAAAGAGAAAATAACAACAAATCCGATACACACCTGACCCCTTTTCCTCAAATCAAGAAGCAAAGTCCGCAGGGTAAATTCCACGGCCGAGGCCTAGGCGGTGCAACGTCCATCATTCGGGAAAGGACATGACACGCGAATAAAATGTACAAAAGTGTCTGCCACTCTGTTCTTGTCCACTTCTCCATGACCACGGGTGAAAGCTCGAGGGGTAATCCATCATCACTAGGCTCCACGGTCCAAGCACTGCCCACCAATCTCTCTAGGCAGCCGACTTGTTCGGGGGAGCAGCACCGCCGTTTTGGCGGCCGTCATTCGCGCTGACGGAGAGGCCGCCCATGCCGCTGGAGAGGAATGCAAAGGGGTCGTTCTCGGTGCCAACAGGGCCGTTGCTGTAGAAGTTGTTGTGAGCCGGGCCAGCTCCAGATGCGGGACCGTTTGTAGCCGACTGGAAGGCAGCCTCGGCAGCGCGGCTATCGAAAGGACCAGCTCCGTGGGAGCCTGGGGCTGGGCCAAACGCCTGGTTGTTCATGGAGCCGGGGTAGCCACCAGCACCGCCAGCCAAGCCGGAGGGAAGAAAATGGCTCGGCGGGCCGGCAAAGTGCTGATTGTAGCCAGCACCGGCATTGAAGGCATTGCTCGAGTTGAAAGGGCCGGGTCCAGGAGTGCCTCCCATGGAGCCTTGTCCCATGTTGTACTGAGACGAGTTATCCATGGGAGAGGGATAACCCGAGTCGGCCACGACAGCAGCACTGGCACGACTGGCTCCACAGCGAAGGCAGCACACATTCTTGGCAAAGTTGTGGTAGCCGCAGACTTCGTTGCCGCACTTCCAGTCACCGGCACGGAAAGGAACAACACCGCCACCACCGCCACCACCCATGCGCCCACCGTGACCCATGTGGCCATGACCGCCGTGATGCGGAGGAGGCATGATCTGAGGAGGGCCGTAGCCACCGCCGCCGCCGGTATTGCCACCATAGCTGAAATTGTCGCCAGCTGGGCCAGAGCCGGCAGCAGGGAAGGAGCAGCGAAAGCAGGCGGTTCGGCGTTGGAAGTTGGAAAAGCCGCAGGAGGGGCATGTCCAGTCACCGGGGCGTGGACGGTTCTTGCTCGGAGGGAATGGTGTAAGAATATCTTGAGCGCGGTCGAGGACTCTGCTAGAGGACGGGGAAACCTCGATGGCCTTTTCGTTGAGAGCTCTACCGTTCATGCATAGACTTTCAGCAGCCTTGGATATTGTTAGTAGGTGAAGGATAGTGACATGAGTGCCCGTGATGGCAAGGGAACAACGTACCTCCTCGTGGGACGAAAAAACGGCAAAGCCGGTGCCGGTAGGCTTGTGCTGCTCAGGAGTTCGAAGAGTCCAGAACGCAATGGGACGGCCACCGAACTGGGTGAACCAGCTCTCGAGCTCGGACTGGGTGGTATCATGGGGCAAGCCAGACATGTGAAGAACTTTGCTTCTCTCGGAAAGAAAGGCACGAACATCGGCTCTGGCGTCCATTGGGCGAGTCAGAACGTCGGGGTGCTCCTGAGGGGGCTGAGACTTGCGAATGAGGCCGCGAAGAACTCGAGCGAGGGTGATGGCCTCCTCCATGGCACGGCGAGGCGAGGCAGGAGCCAAAGCCTGCAAGTGAAAGGGGAGGTTGTGCTTGATGGGGGCGCTGGACTGAACAGGTTCGACCTCGAGAGCGGCACAAATGTTGGAGAGCATCGAGGGACCGAAAGGTAGAGACTCGGGGTGATGCTGCTGCCAACGTTGATATTCAGTACGGAGATCGAAAGTTCGGGAGTGCTGCAGATAAGGGGGTAGGACGACAGCCTTGTCGCGAGCTTCACGGGGAAGCTGCACTCGGAGGTCCCATGCATCGAGGGTGACGAAGGCAAAGTCAAGGTTCTTGGAGGTCAGGTACTCGGTAGCAAAGGCGTCGAATCGGGAGATGGCGTCTCTAAAGGTTCCCGCGTTTCGGACGTGCTCCCAGGTGAGGGTGGTCAGGCTCGCTGAGAAGTGAACATGTTAGCAGGGGTGTCAGGTGGCCAGGATCCGAGGCGGCCGAGTCGAAGATGGTGTGACGTGTTGAAGGAGGGGACGGGGCACGAAATGAATCAATACGTACTGCACAGAGGCGTGATAGGAGTGTTGACGGGCTTGACGAGGACACTTTCGTGTGTGATCTGATATTGAGCCGTGGTTAGATTTCAAAGGGGTGCAGTGCGGGAGCAGTTGGATGGACATGCCTCTTCGAGAGTGTTGGCATCAAGCAAAATCCAGCCGAGCTCAATGACCTCGGCCGAGTCCTTTGTAACATAGACGCCATGCTCATCGCAAGTGGTAGCAACGTGAATGACGACGTAGCGCTCGACGCTAAATTGTGAGCTTTGTTGCGAAGACATTTTTTATTGTCTAGGGGAGGCTCGGAACTCGTGAGCAAAAGGTGGAGATTGGGCGAGGCAAGAGAGCGAGGCCGTCGCGTCGGGAAGAATCAGGCGCGGTCCCGAGGAAAAAAGCTCAACGTCGGCCGATGTGGGAATGTGGGAATGCGAGTAGGGGCTGAGGGGAGATGGGGCCAGGCTCAAAGAGGCGGCGAGGGGGCGAATTCAGGTCGCAGCCGAAGGTCGAAAAGGAGGCGTTGTTGAAGGAGGCAGAATGTCGAAGCAAGCGTGAAGAAAGCTTTCGTCAAACGACAAGCCAGGTAGTCCAGTGGGGGGCGGCACGATGTGCAGGGGGAAGTAGGTAAAAAGTGAGCACAGGATGAAAGGGTATTGGAAACGCTTTCTCCGTACGGATAGGCGACAATCGGGCAGAATGCGCAAACAATCCCACACTGCCGAGACGGACAATGGGGCCAAAGGGAGGGTGAGCTCTTGAAAGGAGAAGATGGGATGGCGGGAGTGTGCGAGGCAGTAAAGAGAAAGATGGGTGCCTTTGAAATTTTTAGAAAAGGCCTCTCTGGTGGTGTGGTTGTGGTCCAAAGGCAGAGCCAACTTGGCAGGTAAGTAGATGTACTTGGCCAAGCAGCAGGGCCGCTGATGAATTTAAGTACCTATACTTGATAGAGTTGCAAGGTAGGTACCTAGGTAAGTAATGAGCAATCCTAAATAAGTTGCCTGGGACCTGAATAGATAGGTACAGGGTCACTGTCTGGCAATCTGCTGAAAAATCATAAATATCTACGTTAGGTCCCAGGTATTAGGGTATTGGCTAGGTAAAATACCAAGCAATACGTAGGTAGTAAATAGGTAGGCACTTGGACACATACAAAGGGCAAGGTAGCGTGCAGCTTGATGCATCGAGTCGTCACCAACTGGATGCTAATGTCGGTCCACCTACTGCCGCTACTTCAGAGAAGACAAAATGACTAGCTACCTAGGCACCCAGGCAGAAGCATACTGCCGGTCTACTTTTGAAAGAAAAACTGTCTCATTGCAAACGGTACGCAGCTCTCATTGTGAGGGCCGCCAGCTGCACCAACGGGGAGAGGAGATACTCAACATACGAGACAGGCCTGTCGAGAAGCACCATTTCAGGGCATCACCAGTGATGATGCGAAATCGGTGAGAGAAAAAAAAAGCAACGTCCAATAATGGCATAAGTAGAAAGGAAGAAGCAAAAAGACGAGTCTGCATTTCGTTACCATGCAAAAAAGTACCTACCTGTTTATTAGTGTGTAGGTACCTGGCTGCCGGGGTAGGTACGTGTTGAATTCAGGGGACCGTAACGGGACGGGCGTTGCCAGCCTAGGCCAGCCCAGGCACAGTGGTTGAAGTGGGTCGCGCTCCCGGCTGGCGGTTAGCGGCATCCGCTAGCTGCGAGGTCGTTTTCTCCCCGTTGCTTTACTTCCCTTTCTCTTCTGCAAATCCTGAAAAGATGAAAAAGAAACAAAAGCTCTCCTCGCCGTCGTCAACGAATAATGCTATCACCACCAACTTGCCGCCACTCCATTTCAAACCAATTATTGCCTTGTGACGAGCCCGGTCTGCGACCCTGCAGCAACATCCGCCCCCAGTGTAGGGCGGCGAATTGTATGACCAGGGAAACCCCATCATAATGAAATCATACCTACCTTATGCTGCGGAATCAAACGATTATCCGCTGCACCGTGCCCACTGCACACTTGTTGTCCCAACACCGCACTGTGGCCACAGCCCCGACGTCCCCAGCCCAGAATTGGCTCGTGAAACCGGCGCATCGTTTGCTATTACCATTGAGTGAGCTCCTGCATCGCTTCCATATCGAATAATAGGTTGCAATCTTATCTACACAACTCTCGTCATCCTCTCGGTACCTGTCGTCATGTACAAAGCCATCCATCCTGTCACTCTGTACACAAGCGGCTGTGCATTACCTAGCGGCCGTATATGTGAAATGATCTAACGAGCGTGCAACCCTTTCGGCATGACTACTTATCTACCTCTCTCCGCCTTCAGCTCCAGTACCGGCACGTTTTCGCCCGTCGGTAATAAAACGCGGGGGAGCAAGGACTGGCCAATCACCCTAGGGGAGCAATGGCGCCCGAAGCCGAATCAATATCCGCTCTATCTATTTGATTCATTCTATCCGTAGTTGTCAATGAGATCAATGCTGATCTATGTATGATGCCACCGTACATCTACCGAACCAATGCATTGTCACCTTGCGGGCCGCACGCCGCTGACTAGCGGAACCGTCGCCATGCGCCACACAACCATTGCTTCACGGCTGCTCCTGCCAATGACAAGGCCTGTCTCCCCCGATTGTGGCAGAGTCGGCCTTTTGACTACTTTTGCACCAACTTGGTTTTCGAAGAGGGTCATAGGCTCCTCTGGCTTTGCGCTGACAGTCTATGATACCAAGGCATATTTCGGCGCAGGGCCTACAGCATCTCCAACATGCCCGTCCTGCACCACACCACCGGGGGAACACGGTAGTCATGAGCTTCGGTGCACAAAGCAGGCTAATTCATAGCTAGCCATAGGTATTCGGATTTTTTTCCTGTTTTTGCTCGAGTTTTCCCCCTATTTTCGACTTGTCCCGATCTAAATGGCGTGCAGCCTAGACGCGGTCCTTTTGGCAGCATGCTACTCAAACGGCACATGACGCTGGCAGCGAGCCCGCCATGCATCTGGGCAGCTTGACTCGTCGATTTTTGACCATCTACCACTTGATACCAATTGTTTCGACAATTTCGCCTGTTTCTTAGTTGGACGACAGAGCGCCGCTAGCCAATGACCATCGATAGCTCTCTGTTCCAATGGCGAGCTTGGAGGGATTCAGGTTGCCACGAGCGAGTTTGCCGGGCAATAAAGAGCACTACACCTGCTCGTTGCCTAAGCTGTAAAGAAAAGAAATTAAAAAAAGGCGAGGTGCCTATCTACTTAGACGAGGGAATTAGGTAGAAGCCTTATCATGTTCAGAGTGCATAGTAAGTTGGCCGATTTCTGCAGGAACACGAAACAGCCTTGGTGAGACGGCCTCAGTGGCATCATATTTACTACCGACACATGTTGCACCTGCTTGCATCGTCTGTTAGGTGTCAGATAGCTAAGTCGCGGTGTCAGGAACCACATCTGGGCAAGCTCGGATTTGCAATCAACTGTCGGCACTAGACCAACACCTGGAATACGAGACAAAGAGAGCCGACTGCACGGGAGCTTCCAGATGGCTCGTCATCAATTGCATCAAACGTTTGAAAGTCGTAGAATTTCGTTTATTCAGCGGGGTAAAGAAAAAAAAAAGTTCAATCATCACCAGCATCTTGGCACACTCGTTTGACTCCTTCGTTCATGTTCCGAAAACTCCAGCTGTAGATAAGTTGACCTTGTCGGTTCGACATTAGCACAGGTGTCATGATTGCCGCTTAAATGTCACGTACTAGACGTGCTACCTGAAGCTGATATTCATGTCGTAAAGGTAAAAAAAAAGTAGGCGTCTCAACTTGAGGATACTCTCCCCTCGTGTGTTATGGCTTAGGACGATTGACGGGTAGGCCGTGGTTAGCGGCTTTCCACCCGGGAGTCAAGTCCCAAAGCTTGTGAATTTTACATGATGAAATATATAATTAAGCTCTGGCTACTTTTTCAAAAGCCCTCTTCGCCATAACTTCGAATTGCCCTTTATTACCTTTCAGAAAACGTTGTCATCTCAGTAGGTCGGACTGATTGCGAGCTCCGCTTGACGTCAGTGTCGACTGCCGACCTAGAAGTGTATTTACTGTATGATGTCCACCTTGCGCTACTACTAGCTATCTTTTCTTACGCGTGTTGATAAAAGAGTAAATTCGGGTGACTGTTACTTCTTTCAAACCCTCCTTTTTCTCCCTTTTTGCCACAATCGAGTGTTGTTGAAATGCCGGTTTTATATACGGGTTTGACAGTGACGGCCGGCGGGGTACCGTTATGGGTGCTTTATTTTTTGTAGGTCGCTGTCCAAGTTGGCGATTCCCAGTTTAACAAGGCTGCCCACCCCACTTTGCTAGGCCCATCCAAACCTGCTGACGACATCGCCAACGTGGTCCGCGCCTCTTTACATTCGCAACGCCCTCATCGCAATAAAATCCCTATCGCACCTTTACCATCGCTGCGTGATCTCACTTCCGCTCACCTCTCCCAACCCTGTTGAAGTATGTGTCCGTGGCGCTTCGTCTGCGGATAGCCCGTCCGAACATTCGACAAGTCTTCTGCTGACGCACACTGCACATAGCTACCGCCCCCAGCGTTTCAGCATTCTACCGTCATCATGGGCGTCGCTTCGGCTCTTCTCATTGTCGTAATTACGATTCTCTGTGAGCGCTTTTCGTCCCGGGGGTAAGCCATTGCCGCCCAGCTGTTAACCTTTTCTTCCTCACAGTCCCTCCCGCGGGAGCCTGGGCCGTCGCAGGATGTGGCATGGGTAAGTCCAACCTTTTGTTCGCGAGCCGAACAACAATCAATCCCAGCCCTTTTCTTTCCCTCATGTGCTGACACGGCGACCTCGCGCCGACGGGACAGACTTGTTTATCAACATCTGCCTGACCCTTCTCGGATACATCCCGGGCCACCTGCACGCCTTTTACCTCGAATATATCTACTTTGATCGCAGGGAGCAGGCGCACGAGGGCCGCTACCCCGCCAGGCCAGCGCCAGGTGTGTACTCGGACAATGTGCAGACCGGCGGCCAGGGCTATGGCACCATTGTGCACCAGACGTAGGGGGAATCCTCTTTGAACACGCAATGGTATCGAGATACGACAGCGGGGAACGACTGCGCGATCATGGAAGCTACCTGATGAGGATGGTGTCTCAAAGAAAGGGATGGTGTTGGAAATGCAAATCTTTTTTGTGAAGCCTGCCACGGCTTCGTCATTTTTATGCCTGCGAGTTTTTAATCGGTGTCATTGCTAGTTGCGTGAAGAATTACACTTGGTATCCATAATCACCAAATTCTCGATATCGATTTTGAGAGTCTCGATTTATAATGTAATGATGGGGATAATGCATGGGGTTTGTCGCCTCTGTTACTAAATAACTACAACCCTGATGTACCTAGCAGCCTAGGTAGGTAGTTATGTTGTTCAGCCTCTGAGGTGGCTAGCGCCGAGATGATGAGGTGGGCTGATGCATGATACTCGGGGCTTCGCTGAAGTGGGCTGCGTTAGAGGTTGGCTGGCTCGAGTGTTGTGAAGTACTGGTGCGGCGCACAACTTTCTTTTGGCCATTATTTACATCAAGGACCCTAAAACAAAGGAATAGCGATGGATTCGATTTGGGGCGTTTGGCTTCGATTATTTGGTCAAAGCTCTGAACTCTGCATTACGTCCCTTGGTAAGAAAATGAATGGCCAGTAGCAGCCCAGGGTCAGACGGCGTCGCTGCATGGAAGAGGCGGGGGCAGACTGAGTGAGAATTGCGACCCATCATGTCGCCGTCGCCAACGCATCTCGACGAGGCGTCCATGCGTGATCGACCACGTCAAGCAGCCCAAGGGTACCATCCTTTATTCTTCTTCTTCTTCTTCTCTACTACTCCATCGACTTGGGACTATCTGAATAACAGTGCGTCTGCACTCGCAGATGGCTGGCTCGGGTTGGTGGGCGGACGGGGGTGGGCGGGCGCAATTCAACACATCGGTACGGATATTTGGACCAAGTAGGGAGATGGCGTCAGACCTTGTGCCATCTCAAAGTTAGGAGAAATCACTTGCTCATACTTTCCATTTCACAGCAACAGTATCTTGGACCATCATCCGCGCTGCGACCACTGGACATGGAATTTTGCTTCTGTCCATAATACGTAGTATCTGCTCAGTTCTTCTGTCCCACCACGGCATATGTTGGATGCTACGAATTCAAACAGCAGCCTCCCTCCACCTCCGGCCTGTTCTGATTTGTCTGATCAGGCTGCCTGTATTAACTATAACTATAAACCATTGCTACCTTCGTAGGTTGCCTCTGCACTGGCGCCGTTTCTAGTCCTACTCACGGTGTACCTGGGTACCTACATACCTACGTACCTAGTTTTGCGCCATTGAATCCGGGTAGATACTGTGACACCATCCGCCATTGCGGCTTCCCGCGCCATCTTCCTCCTCCCACGCCACTTCGCCTTTCTCAATCTCGACAGCCCCGTCCCCATTTATCCCCTGATCGACCTACTTTACTCGATGCACTGATGATAAGTTCGCTCGCGGCATCTTCGCCTTGATACAGACAGCATGCCGTCTTTCTAGCCGTGACTGGACATGTCGCACCCCTCACTAGTCAACTGCAACGCTTTCGACCGCAACTTCGTCCAACCGCCAGCATTAATTGCGCCTCGCAAGCCAGCAGAGTCTTCATGTTCACCGCACGCACCGTCTTTGCAGTATTGCCACGAACCGGTCCCGTCTTGAAATACGTGCTGTCGGCTGGTCACTCCTTCTAACCTCAGTGATAACCCCTCGCCATTTTCCCATGCCGTCGCCGACACCAAAGCCGGCCTCGCCGTCCGCCTCACGCCGCACATATCAATCGCCTCACCCACATCAGTGCCCGAGACATGGGACTTCCTCTTGCACAGACGGCAACACACAACAGCTCCATTATAGCCACAACCACAGCCCCTTGCCACTCCGCATCAAGCTCCCGTTGCAGAATAACTCGACCTCGGCCAGCTTGGTGCCCTCTGTCGCAGAGGGCCGCCCCATCCCAGTGGATGACAGCACTGTCGAAAATCGCACTGAAGCCTTGCGTGAATTGAACAGTCACTACCCGAGCCGCCATCGATATGCCAAATCCACGGGCGCTGAGAACACCACCTACTCGGAGCCAGTCATTGTTCGCAGCTACTACCGACCGCCACCGAACAAGACAAACCGCCTACCTCGGGCAAGCAGCAGCAGCACTTCTGGGATAGTTGTCGTCCGCAACGGTCACAGCACAGCAGGCTCCGTAAACGGGTCAGTTGCTTCAAGAACACGGACATCCCCGCTTGCCGGGAAGATGGCCTCTGCCAGTAGTGGCATGCTCAGTCTCATGGCTCGGGCGCGAGGCCAGAACCCAACGTTCGCCAACCGCTCGCATCTAGAAGATGCCAAGTTGCCACCCATCGAAGCTTTCTCATTCAAAAGCTTTCTTGAAAACCTCGATCAACAAGAGACGACAGCCATGAGCAGTGACATAAATGCCGATCTTGACAGAATCGCTGAGATATGTGCCCGCTCACGATACTCTTTGAGCAACCAGTATGAAGTGCACTATGGACCGCACGGCTCCGGCACCAAATTTATCGTAGGGGGTCAGCATGGACCCGAAAACCATGGACCGACGCTGCAAGCAGTCACGTCGGACGATGAGACGAACACAAGGACGGAGCGAAAGCGACGACTAGGCGGTCGCAGAAACAGTCGGGCTATGGGTACCCTCGAAACCATCATGTCTTCCAGCCGTTCGTCCGACGAAGACCACTCAAAGAAGGAGTCAG
The DNA here is from genome assembly GCA_030777785.1 of Beauveria caledonica. Classification (NCBI taxonomy): domain Eukaryota; kingdom Fungi; phylum Ascomycota; class Sordariomycetes; order Hypocreales; family Cordycipitaceae; genus Beauveria; species Beauveria caledonica. Next base: position 18,224 of record JAPFSE010000118.1, on the reverse strand, counting down.
CGGCGGAGATCGCCGACGATGTACGCGGGCGAGTCTCGACCAAGACTTCTCATCACACATCGCCGACTGGCTCGACAACTAGTGCACGACAACGGCGCCCGGCACAAGATCCTCCCAAGCAACGACCTGCCGTCAAGCACACACTTTCGTCATCTCTTGCGCTCATCGATGGCACAAACAAGACAACACCCTCAACCGCCGACAGTGAAATATGCGCGCCGCACAGCGCACCCGCCGTCTCTCTTGTGGGTGAGCCTGCGCTGCCCCAGCCATGCACTAGCCAGCTCGAGGTCCATACTGCCACCTCGGCCGCCAACATGACTACGGTAACAGACGTGGTCTCCGCCGCATCGCGCGGCCGCCCTCACGCTCATCACGCCACAGCAGACAGAAGCAGCAACCCGCTGCCCCGTCCCGCTGCAAGAGGGCCCGTATCGCTGGTCGACAGCGCCACGGCGACGGGTCTCCTTCTATCGACGCTCGCGGGCTGGATCCCGTGGAGCAGCGGTGCCCCGACCGACGTCGCCGCGCCGCGACAGGGCCGCGCCGTGGGCAGCCTGCGCAGTCTGTTGAAGACGGTCGACGACGGTCCAAGCCCCGAGTAGTGAGCGTGAAGGCAAATACGCAGATATATCAAAATCAAGACAAAAGACGAGGGAGAAAGAGGACAAGAACCAAAGCTGGGCTTGGGAAATGAGACATGACTTTATGATACCAATTGCATGTAGCAAACACACACACAGGGCTGTGCTGCTGTCGATTATCCACTTCAAGTTGATTTTTTGTGTGTAATATGGCGGCCTGGCAATGCATGATTGAATGTATGAATAGACCAGAGCAATCACTTTGTTAAGTGATTGGTCTTCGTGTCTGCTAGAAAACAATATCTTCTGCCCGTGCATAACTTTAGTTGGACTTGAACGAGCTAAGCTTGAGTGGTCCTGATGCGGGCCGAGCGCTGTCTTCTAAAGACTTGCACAATCGCTGCTTCCTCGACACGATCGCGCGGCCTTGCGTGCTTGTGACGTGAGATTCGACATGGTAGATGAAGTGCGGTGCAAGGCCAGCTCTTGTGATGGCTATACATCGCCTGGAGGGTGGTAGTTATAGTGTCGCAGACTGTTCAGTGGAAGCGACACCGAGCAAATCATCGATTTATGAACTTGGCGCCGCAGCAGTGCAATTGAAAGTGACTGTTGACAATCTTCAACAACGTCCAAACTTATCTTTTTAAGAGTAATGAGCCTTTCTATAGAGAACTTTGTAGAGCCAAATCTCACAGATACTGTTCTACAGAGTAGACCAGGAGCAGGGACTCGACCAACGAACCAAGTCTCAACCTCTTCACAATCTCTGCGCAGACCATCATCGAATAACTTTTAATTATACTCCATAATAATAATAACAAAAACTTGAGAATGAGAACTGAGAACTGAGAATATGTATACTTTGTCTCATAGCTGATGAAAGAAGCGTCACGAAGATCGAACACGAATCCGCTCGACAGCCAAAGTTGCATACTGCCGAATGTGGAGTTCGTCAACTCGCTCTATGGGAGCCCTCCGCATTGTACTTTTATTTGCGGTCAAAACGGCCTATTGTATCCGAAGATTAGACCCCAAACTCTCTGTTTGGAGGACTCGCAAGTTGTTGCACTGTACTTCGGGCTCCGCTCTGAACCAATCGCACATTTGGGACATGCGATCGCGACGGTGCTGAACGAGGTGCACACGATACCGGCTATTTGGGTCTTCTGTCGAAACTAAAAGCATGTTGATGAAAATCTCCGAGAAAACAGAAAAGTTTAGCCGTAGAAATTACATTGAAATAAAACTCAACCGTTGCCTGCCCTTTGTCAGTGTAAGTGATGTAAGTGTAAGGTCGACTCTGCCTTATCGATAGACGAGCTCTTCTCTTATCATCCCGCAGATTGCTAGATTTACCCCCAACGCGAGGGTGTGTCCGATTTTAGCGTCGGATTATTATTCCTGCAACCCCTAGCGCAGTTAGTTTTGGCGGCAGCAGTCCCCAGCTCTCTCGACTCTCACTAGTTTTCTACGCGAGTGGCATTTCTACGACCCTTTCCTATATCCCATGAACATCACCCATCAGAAGGCCTTCCTTTCGCGCAAACACCACCAACACGCCTCTTACCGCCCCTTCAAACTGTTTTTGTGCAACCATACTTTCTCGAGGATATCACGATCACGTCAACGAATGATATTGAATCGCATTGCACGATAAAACAGCTCAGAAGCTCTGAGCTACCCCCCACCCGGACGGCTGCCCAGAGCCGCCCTCGACATCTTTTCCGAGGCATTGCACCCATTTATGAGAGCGTTTCTCGCGTCTTAGGGACGCTTATAATGCAGAAATGTCGGGGACAACGATAGATGATGTCGTAAAGCGACTTAGTAGCGCCGACATAGGTATGGACAATACCGTGTTCGCGCTGGCTTGCAGCGTGCAAGGCGCAAGCGCAATGGGGTCAACAAACGCTCACAATTTTGTTTCACAGATACCAAATCCAAGGTAGAGGCCGCTACCACGTTGCGCGACTCCTTAGACCACTACACAACTGGTCCCATATACCCTCCATTCCTCAAGAGATTGATGCCCATCTTCGTGAACATCTTGCGTGGACCATGCATCTTCCAGAGCAACTCACCAGATCAGGTTTGTCGCATCGCATCGTCATCGCTCAATCTGCCGACAAGCTAACATGTGCGCAGAAACTGCGGAACTGTATTCTCGAAGTTCTTCACCGATTGCCCAGCGCGCCCTCGCCCGCCGAGCCTCTCGAGCCCTACGCCATCGAAGTCGTGGATCTTCTCATGCAGCTTGTGCGCACCGACAACGAGGACAATGCCACACTATGCGTTAAAATTACATCCGACATTATGCGCCATCAGCACAAGGTGCTGCAGGGCAAGGTCCAGCAGTTCCTGTCGTTGATCCAGGAGCTTTTCGAGCAAATGGACAAGGTCGTGCGTGAACAGCTGGATAATGCTGCCTCACCTCCTTCAGCGGTTGGGGGAGCGCCATCCACGCCTGGCGGCTCACAGAATTTCCAGTCGCCTCGACCAGCATCGCCCGTTGCATCAGTCACCGAGCTCGGGGCCGACCCCCAACAGCAGAATCGCCCTCTTCTGAAAGGGATGCAGTCCTTCAAAGTCTTGTCAGAGTGTCCAATAATAGTGGTGTCTATATTTCAGGTCTACCGGAATACCGTTCAGCAAAATGTCCGGGCGTTTGTACCCCTCATCAAGTCAGCACTGCAGCTTCAGGCTAGCGCGCAAAAGCAAGCGCACGCGGATGCCGCCGCCAAGGGCAAAATTCACACTGGTGTTAGTCCTGTCATCAAAAATCGGGCGGCATTTGGCGATTTCATCACTGCTCAAGTTAAAACTATGAGCTTCTTGGCCTACTTGCTCAGACAGCACGCATCACAACTCACAGATTTCCTGCCGAGCCTGCCCGACATCGTCGTACGACTGCTCAAGGACTGTCCTAAGGAGAAGTCCGGCACGCGCAAGGAGCTTCTGATTGCAATTCGACACATTATTAACTACAATTGTCGCAAAATCTTCCTACCTAAAATCGACGAGCTCCTCGACGAGCGCACATTGACTGGCGATGGATTGACAGTCTATGAGACGATGAGGCCCCTGGCCTATAGCATGCTCGCGGATCTAATCCACCATGTGCGAGACTCCTTGAGCCCAGAGCAGATCCGCAAGACAGTCGAAGTCTACACCAAGAATCTGCAGGACCCGTTTCCCGGGACCAGCTTCCAGACCATGAGTGCGAAGCTTCTACTCAATATGGCAGAGTGCATTGCGAAGCTGCCTAACAAGGTTGACGCCCGCCACTATCTCATGATGATCCTCAACGCTATCGGGGATAAGTTTGCTTCCATGAACCGCCAGTACCCCAATGCCGTCAAGCTTTCGAAGATTTATCACCAGCAGCAGGAGAGCAGTGCGTCGGAGACGTATCTTGCGGACAAAGAGAGTCCACCTGACTGGGACGAGATTGACATATTCTCCGCTATGCCGATCAAGACTTCGCACCCACGTGACAGAGGCTCCGACCCGGTCGTTGATAACAAATTTCTTTTCAAAAATCTGATGAATGGGCTCAAGAACACCTTTTATCAGCTACGAACCTGCAATGTGGGAACCCCGATTGATCCGGCAAATGCGCCTTCACACTGGCAAGAAGTAGCCTATGGGTTTACCGCGGAAGAGGTCAACGTTATAGTCAAACTCTTCCGTGAAGGAGCCTACGTGTTTCGATACTATGAAATAGAAAAGCCGTCGAGTGAATCGCAGTACTCTTCACCGGTCGAGCAAATGGCAAATTTCTACATGATATCGAGCTCTAAAGAGGAGAAAGATCTTCTAGAGACATTTGCCACTGTGTTTCACTGCATTGACCCGGCTACCTTCCACGAGGTCTTCCAGCAAGAGATTCCACACCTCTACGATATGATCTTCGAGCATACCGCGCTGCTACATATACCCCAGTTTTTCTTAGCCAGCGAAGCGACCTCGCCCAGTTTTTGTGGCATGCTATTACAGTTTCTCATGGATCGAATCGATGAAGTCGGTTCGGCCGATGTCAAGAAGGCATCTATTTTAATCCGTCTCTTTAAGCTGGCTTTTATGGCTGTGACTCTATTTTCCGGCCAAAACGAGCAGGTTCTCCTCCCCCATGTGGTCAATATTGTCACCAAGTCGATTAAGCTCTCGACCAAGGCAGAGGAGCCTATTAACTACTTCCTCCTTCTTCGTGCACTTTTCAGGAGCATCGGAGGCGGCAAGTTTGAACAGCTCTACAAGCAGATCTTGCCACTGTTGGAAATGCTGCTCGATGTTCTCAACAACCTGCTTATGGCTGCACGTAAGCCGGCGGAAAGGGACCTCTATGTTGAGCTCTGTCTGACGGTGCCTGCTCGACTTAGTCATTTGCTGCCCCATTTGAGCTTCCTCATGCGTCCGCTCGTCGTTGCTCTGCGCGCCGGCACCGATCTAGTCGGCCAAGGGCTTCGTACACTCGAGCTTTGCGTTGACAACCTAACTACAGATTATCTTGATCCGATCATGGCTCCAGTAATTGATGAGCTCATGACTGCGCTGTTTGATCATCTGCGACCGCATCCTTACAACCATTTTCACGCGCACACCACCATGCGCATCCTCGGTAAATTGGGAGGTCGAAACCGCAAGTTCATGAGCGCCGCTGTACCCCTCGCCTATAAGACGTATGCAGACGATTCTTCTAGCTTCGATGTTCGTCTCATTGGTTCCAAGAATGACAGAGCTTTTCCTGCCGACCTGGGTATTGACTTTGCGATTCAAAAGCTTATGGAGGTTGTCAAGAACGGCAAAGGCAACCAGATCAAGCAGTGCGAGGACTACTACAAGAGCCAAGCGCTACATTTCATCAAAACACAGCTGAAGCTGCGCATTGGGTACGATCAATTGCCAGAGAACTTGCCGCGTGTTGTCCGATTACAGGCTCAAGACCTGCTTGCCCGTAAACTAGACATCAACTTTGCGCCCTTTGAGATTTTGAGCCGCGACAAGTCCATTCCGAAGAAAGATGAGCAAGATCAAATCACAAAGCGTCTACTGAAGGCCGTCATGTTTGCCTACTCGATACCCGACTTCAAAGAGAGTGCTTCGGCTTTCATGCAGAATATTTGCAGACACTTTGCCCTGATCGAGATCGGAAGGTCACTCGTCGACTTCAAGCGCACAACGAGTCCATTCGACCCAAAGGCTGGCGAAGGGCCGCTCTTCATCGATACTCGTGTACTGTCTGATGCCATTGTCGAGTCGTTGGCCTCTGACCACCCTGATGTTCGTGAAGCAGCTCAAACTGCCATTCACGACCTTTTCCAGTGCGCTGCTATCGTGTTCGGCTCTCCCGACAACGTCGGTCGCCTGCCCCTGTTTAGCCACCTTAGCAGCACCTTCTGCCACAGCTGCTATGAGGAAGAATGGTTTACGAAGGCCGGAGGCAGTCTCGGCATCAACTTTCTTCTCACTGAACTTGATTTCGGTGATCAATGGGTCGCGACAAAGCAGATGGAATTCATCCGCTCGCTCATGTATGTCATCAAGGACATGCCCCCTGATCTTCCCGAGAAAACGCGATGCCTTGCCCAAACCAGCTTGGAAGTGCTCCTCAATCGCATCACCAAGAACATCAAAAAGGAGGATGCGCTGCCTGTCCAGCAACAGCAGGGGCAGCCCCTAGTCAAGCAGCCCCGTCTCGCGCAGATCTGCATGCAATTCAATAATGAACTCTTTCACATGAACAAGTTTGTGCGTGAGACAGCAAGGGAGTCTCTCGAGCTCATTGCCAAGGCTGCCAGCTGTGAAGTCTGGGAACTGCTTGAGCCGTACAAGGACCGATTCTTGCAGCCCATATATGCCAAGCCACTCCGCGCCCTGCCATTCGCTATTCAGATTGGATATATCAACGCCATGACGTACCATATGAGCCTCAAGAGCGACTGGGTCAAGTTTGATGATAACTTGAACCGACTGCTCATGGAGTCACTTGCTCTTGCCGATGCCAGTGACGAGTCGTTGGCCAATAAGCCAGCGGAGTACCGCACTCACGAGCACATTGTCAACTTGCGCGTTTCTTGCATCAAGCTTTTGAGCATGGCCATGTCCTTCGAAGACTTCAGTAACGGACCTACCAAGGGCAAGATCCTGTCAGTCTTCTTCAAGTGTCTCTACTCGGATTCGAAGCCTACAATTGCTGCGGCCAACGATGCCCTCAAGTCTATCCTGCTGGTCGACCGTAGGTTACCTAAGGACTTACTTCAAGGTGGTCTGCGTCCCGTCCTACAGAGCCTGTCAGACCCCAAGCGTCTGAATGTCAACGGCCTTGAAAACCTGTCTCGTCTACTGAAGCTGCTTACAAGCTACTTCAAAGTGGAAATTGGTGTGCGGCTGCTGGATCAGGTGGATGGCATAGTTGATCCTAACGCCTGGCAGCAAATCTCCTTCACGTTTTTCGAGCAAAATTCTCAAATGAAGGTTATTGCAGCTATTTTATACATTTTCCATCTCCTACCCCCTCAGGCCGAGACTTTCAAAGAGCGACTGATTAATACTCTGCTTGAGCTCGAGGATCGACTGAGAAGAACACACCAAAGTCCGTTCAGGGTGCCCATGTATCTGTACTTGAACAGATATGCCAAGGAAGTCTGGGGCTTTTTGATCAGCAAGATTGATGAACTCAAGTACGGCAGACTTCTTGCGCAGGTGCTCTTGCATCCCGACAGCGGCCCAATGCGCGAGGTTGCTGCAGCAGAATTTGAGACCCTCCAGAAGAAGTGCAATGAGGTTGTTGGCCAGAACAACGAGAAGAAATTCACTGCCATGGTCAACACCATTCACATCTTGCACTCCCTTTCGCAGTACCCCGATGCATGCGGATGGATGGACAAGAAGGAGTATCTAAACTGGCTGAAGAGGATAGGCAGGGATCTCGAGAGCCACCTTTGCAGCTACACCTGCCCTGCCGCCATGCGCCTTCCTGCTCACCAGGCAGCCGAGCAGCTCATGGATGTTTTGGTCAAGACTTTGGAACGATCTCCAAAGGACTTGGACGCGCTATTCGGCCTCATTGAACCCGTCACGGCTGAGGAACTCCGCTCGACCCAGGCGCTTTTCTCGTTTATCTACAAGAATGTTATTTCCAGCTCTTCGATCGACTTCTGGAGAAGCACGGTTCTCCGTTGCCTAGATGCGTACTCCGCTAGAAATGTTTCCAACAAGACGAAATATTTCTTGCTACACAACATTGTCAACCCAATCGTTGCAATGGATGTTATGAGACGCTGGAATCAACCAGAGCAAGACAAATCACAACGTTTCATGGACAAAGCAGTCATTGATGCTGTCAGCTCCAAGATCTGGAAGGTCCATCCCGACATGGCTTCAGACGATGCAGCCGGTATTGATCACACCAGATTTGAGGTTCTCCAACTCTCGGCAATGCTTGTCAAATATTACTATACCACGTTGCAAGAGGCTCGCAAGGACATCATCAAGTTCGGCTGGACATATATCCGTCTGGAGGATATTATCAACAAGCATGCCGCTTACGTCGTCATTGGTTATTTTATTGCACACTACGAAACGCCGACTAAGATTGTAAACCAAGTGTACCTATCCTTGTTGAAGACAAACCAGAACGAAGGACGTACCTTGGTGACGCAAGCCCTCGAACTCATCGCACCCGTGCTGCCCAAGCGCTGTGCCACTCTGCCGAGCGAGAAGTTCCCCGCCTGGCAAGTCGTACCTCGCCGCATTCTCGCCGACGAAGGACACAATGTTCAGCAAATGATGAGCATCTTTCAGTTTCTTGTGAAGCACCCGGAGCTATTCTACGAAGCGCGTGATAAGTACATAGTACTTATCATCAGTTCTCTGCGCAAGGTTGCCGCGCCACCAAACCCTTCCCACGAGCACAAGAAACTGGCTCTCAACATGATGTGGCTGATTTGGACTTGGGAGCAATGGCGCGTTGAAGGCAGAAGCAGTATCATTGGCGGGTCAGTTTCTCCCGTTTCCAGGAAGCGAAAGCTTGACAGCACCGATCAGCCCGTCGTCTCACCGGTACCTGCTAAGACAGTCCCCGAATATCTCATACCTCCGGGTTTCCGGCAAAAGATGCTCAAGTTCCTGGTGGAGTTTATCGCTCAGCTCAACGAGCGTTATGTGCTTCCTTCTGCCAAGCCGCGGGACCCAACGCCTACGACTATGCCCGTGCCACAGACATCTAGCGAGCTTTGTAAAAAGTCCATGTCGTTGCTGCATAAATTGGTGCAACCCCAGTACTGGGGCGACCTGGAGCTTGATTTGTTTCCTAACGTCACCGACGTCATGCTCGCCAGTGAGAAGACCCAAGTTATCCTCAATGCCGATCCCTCGGATAAGGAGAAGTATGACGAGAAATTCCTCACAAGCATCATCAACACTCTGCAAGTCGTCCGCATCCTGTTAAATGCCAAGTCAGACGACTGGATTCAAAAGAATGTCCCCGCTGTGCAGAAGGTGTTGGATCAGTGCCTCAAGTCTGAAAACCCGGAAATCCAAGATTGCTTGCATCTCGAAGACAAGAAATATGATGATGGCCGCGAGTTAAGATCAACCGTCAAGCGTGTTTTGGAAGCTATTCCTGAAGACACCCCCATGGAGGATGCTGATGCTGATGGCGAGTCCGAGACGACGTGTTCTGAGATTGTTCAATACCTGTCTCAAATTGCGACCGATCAAATGAACAGTGCCTTTTACTTTTCCGGTGTCAACATTTTGTGGTCCCTGGAAGACCGCAAGCCTGCTATAATTGACCGGCACATTCCTTCCCTGATGAAGGCTCTCCAGAGCAAACATGCTCGTGAACACGTTCAGCATTACAACGCCTTGGCAAGCGCCGCCAGCGGATCTCAGCGCGCTGCCGATGCCCCCGCTACCACCGGCGAACTTCCCGCGTACGAGCTGGAGCTCCAGACGCGATTGATGATCAAAGAAATTCAAGTAGTTGCATTGAGAATGGAGACACTGGGGGATAACAGACGGCCTTTCCTCAGCGTCTTGGCGACCTTGGTGGAAAAGTCTTTGCACATTGACCTTTGCACAGAGATCCTGAATATGGTTGAAAGCTGGGTATTTCGAGTTGAAGGCTCGTGGCCAACACTTAAGGAGAAGACGGCCGTTCTTCACAAAATGCTCTGCTTTGAACACAGACAGGACCCTACCATGCTGTCCAAGTTTCTGGAGTTGGTGATCAAGATCTACGAAGACCCGAGGATTACGAGGACCGAACTTACCGTGCGCATGGAACATGCGTTTTTGATCGGGACCCGAGCCGCTGATGTTGAGATGCGCAACCGGTTTATGAGCATTTTTGACAAGAGCCTCTCCAAGACTGCCAGCGTCCGCTTGTCCTACATCTTGACTGCACAGAACTGGGACACCCTGGCTGATTCATACTGGCTAGCGCAAGCTTCGCAACTCCTATTCGGAGCCATGGAAATGAACACAGCCATTCAGCTGCACCATGAAGACTACCGAGTCTTGACGGCATCACAACTCGCAGCTGTATATCCCAAGGACACTGCTCGTGAGCCCACGTCCATGTCGGATGACAAATTTGAAGAGTTGATGCTAAAGCACCGCCGCTTCATCCATGAATTGGGTGATATCAAGGTCAAGGATGTCATCGAACCCCTTGCGCAGCTGCAGCACGCCGACAATCAGCTCGCTCACCAGCTATGGCAGATTATGTTCCCTATGTTCTGGTCTGCTACGGCTCGTGACGAGCGTGCCGATCTCGAGAGAGGTATCGTCGCTCTTTTGACCAAGGACTACCACAGCCGCCAGATTGACAAGCGACCAAATGTTGTACAGTCTCTCGTCGAAGGGGCTGGCAAGACTTGGCCGGATTGCAAATTGCCTCCCCATGTGCTCAAATTCGAGGCCAAGACTTACGATGCGTGGTATGCCGCTCTTGTGCAGCTAGAGAATGCCGCGATCAAGCCCATGGGTGACTCGGCCACGGTTCGAGAAAGCAACCTGGACGCCCTTGTCGAACTGTACGCAGCTTTGCAGGAAGATGACCTGTTCTATGGAACGTGGCGGCGCCGCTGCCAGTTTGTAGAGACAAATGCCGGCCTGTCGTACGAGCAAAATGGTATGTGGGATAAGGCACAGAAATTGTATGAAAACGCGCAAATCAAGGCTCGAACTGGTGTCATTCCATTCTCGCAAGCAGAGTACATGCTCTGGGAGGATCACTGGGTTCTTTGTGCTCAGAAGCTGCAGCAGTGGGAGATTCTGCAAGACTTTGCCAAACACGAAAACTTCCAAGACCTGCTGTTGGAATGCGCCTGGCGCAACACGGAGATGTGGCAGGACGAGCAGCACCGCGAAGCTCTGGATAATATCATCAAGGGCGTCATGGATGCGCCTACCCCCCGACGCGCTTTCTTCCAGGCGTTCATGTCCTTGCTCAAGTACCATAGCCAACAGGAGACGCTTGCCGACTTTGGTCGTGTCTGCGATGAGGCCATTCAGCTTTCCATTCGCAAGTGGCACCAGCTGCCTGACCGATTGACCAATGCCCATATACCTCTGCTGCAGAATTTCCAGGAGCTTGTTGAGATGCACGATGCCAGTGTGATCTGCCAGAGCTTGGCAAACACAACTGCTGCCAACCTTGATATCAAGTCGGGTGAGCTGAAGCTGCTTTTGGGTGCCTGGCGCGACCGTCTTCCCAATGTTTGGGATGACATTACTGCCTGGCAGGATCTTGTGACGTGGCGACAGCACATCTTTGGCATCATCAATCAGACGTATCTGCAACTGCTACCCCCGCAAGGAGGGCAAAACGGTGGCGCTGCATCTTCGTTTGCCTACCGCGGCTACCACGAGACTGCCTGGATCATCAACAGATTTGCCCATGTCGCGCGCAAGCACAATCTGCCGGATGTCTGCATAAGCCAGCTGAGCCGCATTTACACTTTGCCAAACATTGAAATTCAAGAAGCCTTCCTGAAGCTTCGCGAGCAAGCCAAGTGTCACTACGAAAATCCCGAAGAACTCAACAGTGGTCTGGACGTTATCAACAATACTAATCTCAACTACTTTAATCCTCAGCAGAAGGCCGAATTCTACACTCTTAAGGGCATGTTCCAGGAGAAGCTGAAGCACAAGGATGAAGCCGACGCAGCGTACGGAACCGCTCTCTACTTTGACATTGGTGCAGCCAAGGCTTGGGCCGAATGGGGCTATTTCAACGATCGCAAATTCAAGGAGAACCCTTCGGATCTCAATGCTGCCCGACAAGCCCTCACATCGTACTTGCAAGCGGCGGGTAGCTACAAGAATGCCAAATCGCGCAAGCTTCTGGCTCGCATCTTGTGGCTTCTGAGCCTCGATGATGCCAAGGGCAGCATTGCCATGGGCTTTGATGACTTCAAGGGCGAAACCCCCGTGTGGTATTGGATCACGTACATTCCGCAGCTCCTGACTGGCCTGGGTCACAAGGAGGCACCTCGTGTCTACCAAATTCTCCTCGGTATCGCCAAGTCTTACCCACAAGCACTGTACTTCCAGCTCCGCACCAACCGAGAAGATATGTTGGTCATCAAGAAGAATCAGGAGGCCAAGGAGAAGGCGCGCCAGCGACAGCAGTCGATGGCAAACGCGAAGGCAGGCGCCTCGCCGTCTGTGACCAAGTCTGACACCCCTAAACCCGACAACGCATCCCGTCCTGGTACTGCCAACAACGGTGATGCCGTGGTTAAGACGGAGGGCGATTCGGCGGCTACGCCAGCAACGCCCGCCACTGTAGCCGCAGCCTCTACTCCAGTGCCTGGATCTGATGCCAAACCGCCAGGCCAAATTGCGCAGGCCGCTCAAGCCGGGCAGAACGGGAAGAAGCCTCCGTGGGAGCTCACTGAAGAAATTATGGCGGTCCTCAAGACAGCATTCCCTCTTCTGGCTTTGTCAATGGAAACCATGGTGGATCAGATTCAAAAGCACTTCAAGTGCCCACCTGACGAAGATGCTTATAGATTGATTGTGGCGCTACTCAACGACGCTTTGACATATGTCAGTCGCACGCCGCCATCTTTCGCTAGAAGTGTGAAGCTCCCTTCGGCGACCGAGACTAATATCACGCGATTTGCGGAGACAATTCTGCCGAGCCATATCAAGAAGTCGTTTGAGGCGGACTTTGTGGATGTCAAGCCAACAATGTACGAATACATCCATAAGCTGCGTCGCTGGCGTGGTAAATTTGAGGAGAAGCTGGATCGGCGGATCTGTCACACACCGCTCGAGGCCTTTTCGCCCCATCTGAGCGAATTTCGGTACCAGAAGTTTGATGAAGTTGAGGTGCCAGGCCAGTACTTGCAGCACAAGGACAAGAACCAGGATTTTATCCGCATCGAGCGCTTCCTACCAAACGTCGACCTCGTGCGCTCCATCAGTGCGTCGTATCGTCGTCTCAAGATGCGTGGACACGATGGCAGTGTTCATTCGTGGGCTGTTCAGCACCCAGCCGCACGGCACTGTCGCCGTGAGGAGCGAATCTTACAGCTCTTCCGCCAGCTCAACCAGACGCTGGGACGCAAAAAGGAGAGTCGACGGCGCGACTTGCAGTTCACGCTGCCCTTGATGGTCCCTCTGGCGCCTCACATTAGAATTGTGCAAGAGGATACGTCGTACATTACGCTGCATGGAATTTACGAAGACCATTGCCGACGCGTGGGCATGTCAAAGGATGAGCCTGTCTTGTTCACGCTAGAGAAGCTCCGGGGTGTGCTTGAGAACAAGGGCCAGGGCAAGGCAGAGCTCACGCCGACAGCGCGGCTGGAAGTTTTCAATGCCATTCAGGAGAAGTGGGTGCCGCCTACGGTGGTCTTGGAGTACTTTCAAAAGGTGTTTCCGCAGTTTGCCGAATTCTGGCTGTTCCGTCGGCAGTTCTCGTACCAGCTGTCGTCGCTCACGTTTATGACGTACATTTTGTTTATGCACAACCGCTACCCCGGCAAGATGAACATTGCGCGTGGATCAGGGAACATTTGGGGCTCTGAGCTAATGTCGTTTATGGGAGCCAACAAGCCCTTCTTCCATAACCCGGAGCCGGTGCCCTTCCGTCTTACGCCCAATCTGCAAACTCTGATGGGCCCTCTGGCCACGGAGGGTATTTTTGCATGCGCCGTCATGGCTATTGCGCGATGCCTGACTGAGCCCGAGGACGAGCTGGAGCATGCGCTGACGCTCTTTGTACGAGATGAAATGATCTTTTGGCTCACGAGCAGTCACCGCAACGGCATCAGCGAGAGCCAGTTACGCGAGTCGGTGCAGGTAAACAGCGATAGCATTGTTAAGCGCGCTGCAAGTTTGGCTCACAACCCGTCGGGCAACTTGCCTGCCAACCAGACTGTCATTGATGCGGTGGCCCAGGCAGTGAATCCGATGAACTTGGCACAGTGCGATGTTTTATGGATGCCATATCTATAGTAGATGGCAGCTCCTTTTTTTTTTTTTTTTTCCTTTTTCGTTTCTTTTTATGGTTATGTTGATGATGACGGAGGACGTTGGGATTCTGTATTTTTGTATGTCTTTGTAAAGAGTCTAAAAGTTATGGCAAGGAGTTTATCGAGGACATGATGGCCCTGGCATGGGAAATTCATAAACACGTTAATTTGCTTTTAATATACTATGTACAAGTGATTCTTTGGTTTCTATGCGAGATGACGGGAGACTTGCCTTTGTGTTTGTTTGGCAATACACTGTTCTGCAGGGGTACAAGGCCGAGTGAGATATTGCCGAAATGCCGCGGCTTTTTGTTCCCAATCACCGCGGTAAATGGGGGAGTCCGGTCTAGGCCGCTCTCCCACCATTGCTTCCTTTGCGGCTGTCCATCTCTTTCTAATGCAAAGGCCTCGGGGATCTGAATAAAGGGTTGAAACTGCGCAATTATGGCCTCTGCAACGCCTACCAAAGCCTGTGTGCCATGTCGTAGCCGCAAGACAAAATGCGACGCCGCGACGATTGGCGTGCCGTGCAGCGGCTGTGTAAGTCGGAACTGCGCGGAGAGCTGCACAGTCGCCACGCGCAGACGCCGTACAAGGTCAGTGACTTGTGTGATTTATCAGTATCCGGCATGATGGATCACTGACCGGGGACCGAGGCAAGATAGGCCCAGTCAGGCCGCGGAGAGTATCGGTGCCGCACGACCCCAGCAGCCGCCACAGACGACTGTGAGTATACGTACAACGTTGCATGGTACTGACTGCGCGCGCCGGCGGGCGCGGATAGCACTTTTGTGGCAGCGCATCAAAAGTGTCCATCAAGTACTGATGCGCGACCAATATAGGCAAACACACCCAGAGCGCAGCTGCTGCGTCCCCCGTCGCTGGCTTGGTCGCGTAGCCCCGGCGGCTTGTCCCGGCAGGCGCCGACGCCGGACTCGATGGACAAGCATCAGTCTCAGACGCAGCTGCATTACTATCACATTTTGAAAGAAGCCGTCGATGACGGCGCGCTCAATGAACAGAATGACAAGACCGGGACCCCGTTTGACCCAGCCGACGACAGTCGGCGCAGGCACGGGACGCCCCAGCTGGACGACATGGACAAGGAGTATCTGAACAAGAGGAAGGTGTTTGACTTGCCGCCCAGGCAATGCATGTGAGAGACCCCCCCAATCCATCCTCTCAACTTCTGCCCTGTTGGCTGACGGCGTGGGCGTAGCGTCGCCTTTCTCACGAGCCATTTCGGACTGCAGGAGCCGTACGCGCCCATGATTGACAAGGTCGATTTCGTGCGCAAGTTTGAAGCCGGGACGTGTTCGCTCTTCTTGCTCTACGCCATCATGGCGACGGCGAGCCTGTACGTGCCGCACGAGGTGATTGAGCAGTGCGGGTTCGTGGACAGGTCCGACGCGCAGGCGACTTTTGCGTCGAGAGCGACTCTGCTCTGCGACTTTGAGGTCGAGAGCGATGCCCTGCCGCTGCTTCAAGGATCGATCCTCATGACCAGAGTCCTCCCTGAGCAGCCGACGGATAAAGACCCCAACTATTGGCTCTACAATGCCCTACGACTCGCCACCAAGCTTGAACTCTACAGCCAGCAAGTCCCCTCCGCCTTTTGTCTGCCTTTCTCGGCCGCGCAGCTAACAAGCTTGTTCCAGTTTGAATCGAGGCGACAAGTCTAATGATGACGCTGGCCTGTATTCCAGGATTGCCTGGTCCCTTTACGTAAGTGCCCTCCTTGCAACACGATTCTCTGACTATGCGGCTGACGAGGGTGTGGTAAAGTGCCGCCATGTTTTTCATCTAGTTTCCGAGTTTCGCAATGCCGCATACATGAATAGTCTTCCTGCCATGGAGACGCTGACGACGAGCGTCTGGAGGCCGGAGCGAATCTCACCCGAGTATCGAGACATGGTGCCTCCAACCACGGGCCAGCAGAAAGCCTTGTTTATCGCCCTGTGCAGATTGGCAGAAATTTGTGAGATGGACAGTCTTTCGACTTTTTGACAAGCTTCTGATGAGAAAACGTAGATGGCACCATTGTGTCCAAGATTATCCAGGATCCATGCGTTGATCTTGCGCCGCTGATGCGACCATTAAATGCCTGGCGCACATCACTCGCCACACAATTACAGCTCGGCGACCAGCCACCGAATAGCAGCATTCACTATCTAGAGTTGCTAGGCACCAGTTACAGATACGAAGCCATATCGTGTCGCATAATCAGGCGCCAGCTGCAGCCCGTGGACGCGCCAAGGAGCAGCGCGGCGAAGCAAAGACTCCGGTCTGCCATGCTCGAGCTGGACGGCATAACAGCAAGGCTCCTTGCGAATGGAATGATGAAACAAGTCATGATTTCACTGTACGCATCATCATCATCAAAAAAAAGGTCTGCACAGAAAAGTTTAGCTGACCCCACGTTCAACCTAGGATGACGGCTGTGCCGGCCTTGCTCGCGCTGCATCTCGAGGCTGCCCTGGACCCGTCCGAGTCGGAGCTGGTCCATTCCATGTCTCGCATATCCATCAGCCAGGCCATGCTGGCGCTGTATCAGCTGCGGGAGATTCCGGCCGTCAAGAAGGCGATCCCGCTGTTTGAGCTGATACTCGCGCGGAAGAAGCTCTACGACGGTGCAGGGCCGGCGGACGCACCGCAGGTGTGCAGCCCGCCCGAGTCGCCGTGGAAGGAGGCCGACGGGGTGTCGCGGCGGCCGTCGAATGCGGAGCTCGCAGACGTGCCGGGAGAGTATTTTGATTCCTTTGTTTCGGACTTCTTGGAGTACGACGCAGTGGGTAAATGGGATTTTGAGCAAGTAGACTTTTTGCGTCTAGTGTAGTTGGGAAGTGAACAATGCTCACGGGTATATGAGAAAGGGTTGACCGATACCGGCCGGCTTCACTCTGGGTTCATGATACGGATACATGGGACGGAAATCGCGGAAGTGGTGCTCCCTCGGCATGACTTGCCTGACCTGGGCTCGGTGGGAAAAGCGATCTTGGTTAGTGCGATGGTGCGATTTGGGCGAGGAATATCATGTAATTTGTATGGTACTCGGTAGTAAGGTGCGACTCAACAAAGATACTAGGACCTGGTTCGGCCATCTCCTCACAAATTTGAGCTGTATACCAAGTATTTACGGCCTCGATTTTAATCAAGGCTCGAGCGAAGAAGCTGGAAGAAATTCACACTGTGACAGCTTCCAGAAGCCACTGGGTTATCTGCAGGCTTCAAGTTGGGGTAATCAATGGCTTGGCAGCAGCGCCGATCGGAGTCTATATCCAGCCCACGGAGGATCAACGCCGCACCCACCACGAATCGGCTGAATACGGGTTAACCGGAAATCGATTGAGCGTAAAGAAAACTTGTTAATCCGCAAAACTCTTTTGAAAAAAAAAAGAAGCGGTAATTCTCTCGGAACTCTTCTGTATGCGCCACTTCCTGAAGAGTCGCTAACTACTTAGCGCGTCGGAACGGACAATACGGCAACTATTACCCCAGAAAAGAACCCCGGACGGAGCGGGATCGGACAAGTCGGGGTTATAAGCTGAATAGTAACGGGTAACACGGCCTACCCAGAACAAACATCATCACCAAGTCGTCGTAGAGCACTCCCAGACACCATGGATCTGGAAACCATGCCTCGCAAGCTCTGGGAGCATCCCAACCCCAAGACGACGGAAATGTGGCAGTTTATGCAAAACTGCAACACCCGCTTCGGCTTAAACATGCAGGTACGCAACACCGCTTCCCTTCTTGCACGCTCTCTCCCCGCGCCGGAGGACTCTTTTTGCTCACCAAAACCTGGCGTCCTCGCCTTAACGCAGACCTTTGACGAGCTCTACGCCTGGTCCTGCGCCCAACGCGCCGATTTCTGGGGCGCCGTCTGGGACGGGCAGCGGGCCATCCACGAGGGCACCTACACGCGGGTCGTGGACGAGTCCGTCCCCGTGGACGGCCTGCCGCGCTGGTTCGAGGGCGTGCGGCTCAACTTTGCCGAAAACTTCCTGTACCGGCGCGGCCTGGAGCACGGCGCCGGCACGCGCGGCACGCGCGACAAGGAGGACGACAAGGTGGCGCTGGTCGAGGTGCGCGAGGGCGGCACGGAGGAGCGGCGTGCTATAACGTGGCGCGCGCTGCGCCGGGA
>JAPFSE010000117.1:0-68799 GCA_030777785.1 Beauveria caledonica | reverse complement strand
CACTTTTGGGAGGGCACTGTAGTTCAGTGAGCTGCTTGATCAAGGGCTGATTACAGGGCCAAGCAGCAAGTCGGCTTATAACTCATTAGTCAAATGACCGCAACCACCAATTGACTGAGAATTCAAAAGCATCCCAACCAGTGACCAGTTGCCAGTAAGCTAAGTAGTTAATTACTACATAGCCTGGCTTATAAGTCCCGCTAACTAACCCCGTGGTGCCTAGTGTAGGAACCAAACTATAACGTAAAAGACAAGGTTTGGGCAAACTCTTTAATCTTTTTACCCGACGCCTTTTCTGGAACTTTTTAGCCCAGCTTTGCTCGTCTCTTCCCCAGCAGCGCGAGTTGTGGCTTGGTGCTGTGGCGTGACCGCGTCTCGCGGCACAAAGTCACCCTACATGCTCATATTTGACATCAACCATCAGCTTTCAATGCGTCGAGAGCAATTCGGCGATATTCTTTACTGCATCATGGGTCAATTTAATCCCATCACAAGAATGTACTCAAAAGCCCTCCGCATCTCACTTCTTCTCTAAACCGCCGCTTCTTTTTACAATGTCGACTAGACACTATTTTCCTCACACCACGGCAAACACGCTGGTGCCGTGTGCTCTTCGTGCGCTGACTACAGCAAACCCTCATCTGTCTCTAGATGAAGCGCGGCGTGTTGTTTCAAATCTCCACCATGACCAGTCGCAAGTGAGTGTCGTCGGCGGTGGCGGCTCCGGCCACGAGCCAGCACGGAGCGGCTACGTCGGCAGCGGTCTTCTTTCGGCCGCGGCTTGCGGTGACATTTTTGCTTCGCCGAGCGCGAGCCAGGTGCTCGCTGCCATGGAAGCAGTCCCTTCAGAGAGAGGCACGATACTGTTGATTACCAATTACACGGGTGACCGCTTGCATTTTGGCCTGGCTGCTGAGAAAGCCAGAGCCAAGGCTGCCGCGTCTGGCCAGCACAGTAACGGAAGAGTTGCTATTGTCGCGGCGACGGATGATGTCTCTATTGGAAGGAGTAAATGCGCTCGAGTTGGCAGGAGAGGCTTGCCAGGCCATGTATTCAGTAAGCCAATCTTCGCTCTTCTCGACACTAGGCGCGTGCTGACGTCTCATTCAGCGATGAAGATAGTGTGCTCGGCAGCGGCCGAACATTGGCCTTTTGATGACTGTGTGCGTCTTGCCGAAGCTGTCAACACCCAGACCGTATCCATAGGCTCAGCTCTGGATCACTGCCATGTTCCTGGGCGACAACATCAGTCAGTCGCAGAGGACACTTGCATCATTGGTGCAGGAATCCACAACGAGCCAGGCCGACGTATGCTGACACCGTTTCCATCCGTTGACGGGATCATCAAGGAATGTCTTGGTCTCTTGTGTGATCAAGACGACCCCGAAAGAGGATTCGTCAAGTTTGACAGCGGCGACGAGGTCGCCATGCTCATCAACAACTACAGAGGCCTGTCGGTCCTAGAACTCGGCGCGCTGACAGACAAAGTGCAGAGCCAGCTTGCGGAGCGATACAGCCTCAAACCTTGCCGTACAATGGTTGGCGCATTTGAGACGTCACTAAATGCCCCAGGTTTCTCCATCTCTCTGGCCAATCTGTCCGCCGCTGCTAGAGAGTGCGACAGCACTGCTTCAAAACTCTTGGAACTGCTTGATCGGCAGACAACGGCTGTATCGTGGCCCAACATTGCCAACGTCTCAAGCGAAACTACGTCATCAGTTGAGAAACAAGGCCACCAAGCGAAAGGAAATGGGGACAAGTCAGTCTATCACAAATCCCTATCAAATGGGGGATTCCCTGTCGACACGACGCTTCTGGAGAGGGCCATTCGATCAGCATGCGACGCAGCAATCTCGGCGGAGCCGGATCTTACACAATGGGATATGATCATGGGCGACGGGGACTGCGGCGAGGCCGTCAAAGATCTTTGCGAGGCAGTGCTCTGTCTTGTCGACGGGGGTGCCGCATCTGAAGGGTCACTGCTCAATTTTCTCAAATCTCTCATGGGGACTGTCGACGGAATGGGCGGCACCCTCGGAGCCATTTTCGGCATTTTTCTCTCTGCATTTTACTCAGCCCTCGCCCAACGTGTGTCCCGGTCGCTCGCATCGGCCGACGAGGACGTCCACGGCTTGTCCAAGGCGGTGGCGTTTGCTGTCGAGAGCCTGCAGAGCCATACACCGGCTCGGGAAGGCGATAGAACCGTCATGGACGTCTTTATTCCCTTTGCGAATGTGTACGCGCAGGCAGGAGACTTTGCGGGTGCGGTCAAGGTGGCAGGCGATAAGGCTCTCGCGACGCGCTTGATCAAGCCTAGTCTGGGAAGAGCGAGCTACGTAGGTGACGCGGCCACGAGGGAGGTTCCTGATCCCGGAGCATGGGCTCTGTATGAGATGCTTTGGGGACTTGCGCTTGGGCTCGGCATGAATGTGCCGCGGGTGAACAGGGAGAACGCGGGGGCTTAGACTAGCCGCGGTACTGGATGGAAGGGCTGGACTGTTTTGTCGGGCGCAGATGAAAGAGTTGCGATCCAGGATTAATGTCTTTTTCATCCAGATAGAATAGTATAGAGATACCATCATTATGCCGTTATGTCTGCTCGTGTGAAATATGACATAATACCGCCGAAATACCTAACGTTAGTTGGCACCCACCACTCCTCAACTGACGACTAGAGACATGACAAACTACCCAAGTTAATAAGCTATAGTAACATATTTTCAATACTTTTACTAAGTTAATGACTCCCATTCAAAGTTCAAGAGTTCAAAAAAGCAACGATAAACCTATGGTAGTCGTAACCTCTTGTAGTACCTATCTAGGAAGGTAAGTGTGTGGCACGTATCTCCCCGCCATTGAAATAGTAGCGAGATCTATGATCGTCGTGAGGACCGGGGCCCCGCATGACATCTCAAAACATCTCCAAAATTCGGAAATAGAACGGCGGTCGCCGGCAATCGCTGCGAGAGACTGTGGCTTGAGTGGCCTGACTAGAGTTGTAACTGTGGCGCTCGCAATGTTCGTATTCACCGCATTCAGTTGAGTCGCAGCGAGGGCATAGCAGCGTACTTCCCGCATTTGCGGATTCAACTGTTCAGTTTTGCGAAGCCGGCGCGGGATGCATGGGAGCCACGGAACGTACCTAGCGCAGGCCGCCCGAGCTGCTCGGAGCGCATGTCAAGCAACCTGTACAAGACGTAATGCGGTGTCTGACGTATGTTAATTGTGGATTGGCTTGACTAAATTCATTGTGGAAGCTTCGGGTCCGAGCAGAGCCAGATCCGAAGTATCGGGTAGTATACAATAGGTATCAAATGCAGCTTTCTTGGTAGTCTGGCCACAACCTGCAGGTGTGTTGACGAGAAAATACGTCAGATTCGAGGTAAATAACTCAGATTAATCGATTATTCCATCCAATAATATTATTGCTTGATCCTTCTGCCATTGTTGCTTCTTCGTCGGGCCTTGTCACCCACTGTAGACCGTAGAGTTTGCGGAGTGGAAACTATGCGGAGCGGGTCTTCGATCCTCCTAAATGTCGAAACGTTTTCGGCGACAGGCGTTGTAACCGCAGTATATATTCCGGCATACTTTTCTTTCCTTTCAAAGTCTTTTGTGGCATGCAATGAGCCAAGTACAATCTACTTTTAATACAGCAACACCCAACATGCCATTCTCCGAGTATATCCAGCTAAATGACGGCAACAGAATCCCACTGGTATGTGATTGAAATCGATAAAGCTAAATTTGTGTCTCTTCTGATGAAAAAATAAAAGATTGCATTTGGCGTGGGCTCAGCCGTCTCGAGAAAATGGGGAAACGCGGAGGCTCTTCCCGAGCTTCTCAAAACTGCTCTCCAAGCTGGATATAGACACATTGACACAGCTGAAGGTCAGCCCTACAACAGAAAACCAGACGGGTCTACAAAAACTTGGACACAGCTAACATGTTGCCTTTGGTAGAATATGAGAACGAGAAAGAAGTAGCAGAGGGGATCAGGATGTCTGGTGTCTCTCGCAATGACATCTTCATTACTGCTAAAGATTTGAGCGTAGAGGGTGTGACGACCGAACAAGCCCTGAGAAAAACGTTGAAAAATTTGGGCGTCGAATACGTCGACCTCTATCTCATCCACAACGCCATGTTTGCTAAGAATGACGCCGACTTGCAGCGCAAATGGGCGGAAATGGAAGCCGTCAAAGAATTGGGCCTCGCAAGGTCAATCGGTGTCAGCAACCTGGAGCGGCAGAAAACTGAAGCTATTCTCAAGACAGCCAAAGTTCCACCCGCCGTCAACCAGATTGAGCTGCACCCGTATTTTCAGCGCACAGAGCTTGTCTCCTGGCTTCAGCAACAGAATATTGCCCTTGCCTGCTACAGTCCTCTCGTTCCCGTACGCGGCGGTAGACCTGGCCCTGTCGATGACATTTTCCAAACCTTGGCAAAAAAGTACAATGTCGACGAATCGGAAATTGGACTGAGGTGGGCGATCGATCAAGGTCGCGTTGCGGTAACTACAAGCTCCAAGACGGAGCGCGTTCAAGGTTATGCAAAGAAACTACCCAGCTTCAAGCTGACCACCGACGAGATTTCTGAGATTGCAGAACTGGGTAAAAAGAAGGAATTTTCGCTTTTCTGGCAGTATTTTGCCCCGTCAGGAGGAGACAAATAAGTATTCACCAAAGTGCCTTTCATCGTCGGCCACTAGCAGCGGATCTATTGATGGAAGCTACCCTGCCCCAGACGATTGCTCATTAATACGTGCTAGTACAAAGTCTAACTGGTAGTTTTCTAGAATAGAGGATTTTGAGAAGAAGTTATCAAGAGCAAGGGTCTATCATCGCAGGTGGCATGCCCGCTCAAGTTACTCTTCTGACCGCTGAAAACGAAGCCGACAGCAATACCAATAGACGGCTTTAGGCCCTCCCCAACAGGCCCTGTGGGAAGAACCACTTGTTCACAAACGCAAGAAGACCACCAAATAAGCACGCGGTGCCACTGAAAATGGCTGCCTGCAAAAAGTTTCCCCTGTAATGCTCAACTAGGACGCCGTCCAACGGCGGGCCCACGAGCCCTCCAAGAGCACCAAAGGCCATACCCATCCCGGAGTATGTGCCCACATCTCTGACGTCGGGACAGCACACGGTAAAGGAGACTGAGGCACCCGAGATGATGGTGCCCGAGGTGAAGCCAAATACGATGGCGTAAACAATTAGAGCTGGGTTAGATTTAGCCTCGTTCATGCAAAAAATGACAATGGCAGTGGCAACTGCCCCGACCGAGTACACATTCAGCTTGCCGACCTTGTCCGCCATGACACCCGGGATGATACGGCCAAACGTCGACGAAGCGTTGAGGATTGCAGAGAGATAGCCGGCCAGCGTTGGTTGCATGCCGCGCATGGTGGCATATGTCGGGATGAAGAAGAGAGGAAGAAACATGCCCATGAAGACGAAGAACATGGAAAAAGACAAGACAATGAGCTTGGGGTCTCTAAAGGCCTCGGAAAGCCAAAAGGCTCGAGCACGGGGCGGAAGTCGAGCCTTGACAGTGAAAGCAGCAACGACCAAAAATGGCAGCATGAGGAAGCCAATGACGCGGATGCTCCAGCCGAACCCCAAATTGGTGCCGTTGAGCATCTTGGACAGCGCCATGGGCATGATGATGCCCCCGATAGAAGAACCAGAGACGGCGAAGCCAATGGCTGCTGCACGGTTCACATCAAAGAATTGCGAAACCGCTGCCATGGAGGGGAACTGCAAGAGGCCCTGAAGAAGGCCCTGGAGCACTGCTTGGCAGAGCATAAATTGCCACTACGACTTGCACAGGCTTAGCAGCATCATGGAAGCGATGTATAGGATCGCGGCCGGTTGTATCATCTACAGACGCTGCCATTAGAATAACTATTCAAGTTGCGCGCGGACAGAGGGGTCTTGACTTGCCTTTGCGCCATACCGGTCGAATAACGGCCCACCAATCATGCCGGAGAAGAACTGCAAAAAGATTCCCAGAGAACCAATCCAGGCAATCTTGGAGGGGGAATCGGAGCGAAGCTGATGCTGGATGTAGTAGTCGGCCAGCACGCCAAACGAGTTGGAGAAGCCCAGGCAACAAAAGAAGACGCAAAAGGCGCCGCCCGCCACGAGCCAGGCCTCGAGACCACCATCAGGCGCTTTGGAAGTGTCGGCGCTGCTGTTGGTGGAGGCGTGGTTCTCGGGCTGGCCCAGCTCCGCGCTCGCCTGCGAGGAGTCGGTATGCTTCTCAGTGGGCGGGCTCGTTGCCGTTTGAGAATCGTAGGCTGCCATAATTGTGATTGATTCGCGATGAAAACAATGGCGTACTGTAGTCTGCTTGTAATTCTAAGATGAGCGAGTTATATGCAGACGAAAAGTGTTTTGGCTCTTATATACAGGCTGTCAAAGTCGGGAAATAATGCCCGAGTTTGGCGATCGAGGTAAAGTCGGCCGCAGGATCTGATAAGGAATTAGTGGCAAAGTGCCACTGAAAAGTGGGAATTAGGGGGCTAGGCAGGGTGTAGATTTATCCCCAATCTTATTAGCCAGGTAGAATTAGGCTTTGAAAACATCTTGGGTGTAAAATCCGAATAATGCAATGGCTCCTAAGAGGCGACTGACTGATCATGAAGGTGAAAGTCGGCAAATGCGCCCGAGTTCTGCGAATATGGAAAATCGGGCTAGATCAAACTCGGGAATTAGGAGCCTTGCCCCACGCCGGTTTCGACGCAAGACCGCCACGGACAAAGGGGCAGTAAATTAATTACTCTCTCCGTTGAGGCCCCATGAGTTCGATTTCCGCATCGTAATTACGATAATATGCCCAGAGACAAATTGATTGTGGCCGCATCAGCCTCGTGTGAGTCGGTCACTGGTGCAGGTGGGACATGCAACGGCTACTAAGTTTGAAGCCAAAATAGCCCACCTTTATCCGCAGCAGCTACAAACAGTACTTCAGACTGATCACCGACAACATCTAGATCAAATTGATCAACTAACAAGGTAAATATAGTAGCACCATAATATCACCTCCATTACTCTATGACCCAGATTAACCACCCATGCCACTAGAACCGTGTTCTGTGGCAGTCACCTGATCCGCAAACTGCGCAACTGGATTGTTGCGCCGGCCGTTTGCCGAGAGAAGCAGCCCGATTCCGACCTGAGGGTTCTCCAGGGAAACCCATTGCTTTCTGCATCAGTACTCTCACTCTACCGAGTCCTACCGAGTCTTACCGTGTATTTCGCTGTAAGAGTGCGGTGCTTGCCATGCGCTACTGATGTTCACCAGGGAACATGCGCACACAAAGCAATAATAGGGGGGATTGCCAACGCCACCGTCTGCCCGTTTGCATACAGCACTCCTGCCTCCTACATCGACAAGCATACCACGTCAACAATCTGGAAGCCCTAATCCTCGCTTCCTGAAACTGAATTGATCGGTCGACTGTTTCCGCGCTTAGGGATTTTCCAGTGAGGGACCTTTACGCATTGCCATGGAAACAACAGTCAAGCCTGGGCCTGGACGACCATTGGTGTAAGTTCTTGGCTAATCATTTTGCTGCAAAGACTGGCTAACAAAGTCGCACAATCAGGGCCTGCACCGTCTGTCGAAAGCGCAAGCTGAAATGCGACCGTCAGCACCCCTGCCGGAATTGCCTGCGATCGCGGTCAAAGAACCCGGAGCGAGATTGCGTCTATGAGGACGTCTCACATCTTGACCTCGCGCGACAGTCTCGCCGCCGGTCATCCGTGAACCAGAAACGACAAACACCTTCATCTACACCCCGAGTTATCTCGCCAGCTTTGGGGCCCCTTTCCTCTGACGAAGCAGAGGTGGTGGGCGTTGTGCCTCGAGCACGGGCGCCAACCCCGTCCGCATCTCATTCGCATGCCACCAAATCAGACTACAAGCAATCCTACCCCTTGATTTCCGCACCTCATTCAGTACGAGGGCCCGAATCCTTGGCGAGCGACGTCTGCTCTACCAAGCAGTCAGTGGAAAGCGCATTCTTCGGAAACACCATGACGCTCGCTCGCGGCGTGACACACAAGGCGCGCTTCTATGGTCAAAGTCACTGGCTCACCATCATCATCATGGTACACTTCGCGACAAACCTGCATCGTCCCGGGTTTCAGTCTTCGCCTTGCTAACACTTTTCTAGTTTCCAGACTTAGCAGAGACCATCGGAACGGATTTGTGTGTCGAGGACTCCAAGGCGCTTTCGGCGATGCGCAAGTGCAAAACCATGGCAAGGGACATCAAGATACAGAGGGCGCCAGTCTGGCCAACTCCACCCACCACAGCTCTACCCGCAAAGAATTTGGCCGATGAGTTGGTTGACTCTTACCTAGACACTTCCGAGACCCTGTACAGGGTCTTGCACATCCCGACTTTCAGAAGGGATTACGATTCTCTTTGGCTACTCGGCCAAGACGCGTTGCCAGACAAGGCTTTTCTGATTCAGCTCAAACTAGTTCTGGCCATCGGGGCTACTACCTATGACGACACATTTTCTCTACGCTCCTCGGCTATGACCTGGGTGTATGAAGCACAAACGTATCTATCAGAGCCGGGCAGCAAATCGCGCCTCAGCATCCAGACCTTGCAGATCAGTGTTTTGCTTTTGATAGCACAGGAGGCAATAGGTCTTGAGGCTCATGCGCTTTGGATCGCAGCTGGTGCCCTTGTCAGGACCGCCATGCACATGGGTCTGCACCGAGATCCGACGGACCAGTTTGCCGCGTCGCGCCCAAGACTTGTACATGAAATGTGCCTTCGACTGTGGAACACAGTGTTGGAGCTGGCACTGCAGTCAAGCTTTGTAGCTGGAAAGCCTCCGCTCGTCTCTCTTAACGATTTTGACGCACCTTGTCCCGGAAACTTTGACGATGATCAATTGATGCCCGAATTGAAAGACCCTTTACCGAAGCCAGAGCAACAATTTACCCAAATGACGATTTCGATTGCGCTTCGAAAAATGTTTCCACTTCGCTTGGCAGTAGCGAAGATTCTCAATGATACCAATGCGCAAGTAACTTATGAGGAAGCCCAAAAACTTGACCAAGGCCTGCGAGACGTATACAAGGACGTGTTTCGGACGCTTACACGTGCTGGGCTCATTTATCCGGCGTCGGCGCCGCGGTTTGACATCAAGGCTCTAGATGTCATTGTACATCGCTACATTTCGTCCCTGCATATTCCGTTTCTCGAGAAAGCTCAACACGATCCCACCTACGCATTCTCGAGACAAGCCGCCGTTGATGGAGCCTTGCGGATCTGGCGTGCGGCAAGCTCATCCTGGCAGAGCGCGCCGCTCGGCATAGGCGCAGAGTCTATTAGTGGCTTTGCGAATTCATCCGCGACGGACAAGTTTGGTCGCTTTGCACGCTGCGGATCTTCAGCTGGATTTTTCCGCTCTGCTGCGTTTCACGCCAACTTGACTGTAGCATTCGAGCTGAGGACACAGCTGCAGGAACAAGAGAGCCTGGGTCCGGCCATGCTGCGGCCAGATCTCATCTCCGTGTTGGAAGACGCTAAGCACTTTACCCTGCAAAGTATCAATGCCGGCGAGACGAATGTAAAGGGCTATCTGCTCATTTGTCTGATTACAACGCAAATTTACAGTCTGCAGCAAGGTATGGGATCAGACGGCACTCGAAGTGCCATACTCGCAGCCGTAGAGGAAGCCCTGAATGTCTGTTTGAATAGTCTTGAGAATATGCGAAGAGCAGGAGCAGGCCGCAAGATTTCCAACTCTGGCCTTGACAGCACGTATGCGACGGCGATGGCAACGCCGTCGGGCATGACTGAAGGCTATGATTCTCAGGTGAGATGTTGTCGTTTGCCGCCTCACTTCTTTTACTTATGATTCGATGACAGATGCCTCATGTGATGTTTCAATCGACCAATGAAACGCTCGATTTGATGAACTGGATGATTACCGACGAAGGAACGCTAGACGGGTCGTTTTGGGTTGGGGGTATGGGGTCAAGATGATCAAGAATGAAACTTTTCATAGTGCAATCAACATCCATGTAGCATACTGTCATAATTCATCAAACTCATAATGGTAAAAACTAAATACAATATAAATTATCAAACGTGAGAAGTTTTCAAACTGCTTGCTCTCCCATATAAGGAAAAACCATTGGCGCGTCACCCTCCAAAAACGTCTCGAGATAGGCGCTAATCAATGGATCCATGCCGGCGTCCACAGCGCGGGCGATCCATTGCCCGAGATCAACACTTTCAAAGCGTCCTCCATACACAGATTGCATGTGCTCCCGAAACTCATGAATCGGCACCTTGACACCCCCGGAATGGTGTCTATACACGACCGCAGGTCCCTCTTGCTGACGCTCCTCTGCAAGCCCGAGGACCTCGCAGACCATTTCCTCAACAACCTTGTCCACGTCCCCGAAATCCAAGTATCCCTGCGCCCTGTGCTCAGGTAGCGACGGCACGCAGTGCATCGCGATCGAGTAGCGCACTATAGCATTCAGCGCATCAGAATTAGGAGCCTGCTCGCTGACCAGCGCACACGGCCTGTGAATCGAGACCCTCCACGGCGTACCCGTGCCGATGCTCGCCGCGAGCTTCTCCAGGAACGCCTCGCTGGCCCACTTACTCGCGGTGAAGCCCTGCGCGCCGTCTGGCGGCGGCGGGAACGCAGCGACCGAGCCGGGCGGCGGCGCGGTGCTGCCCGTCAGCAGCGCGACGCGGTTCGACGACGCAAAGGCAAAGGGGATGGGCGGGGAGCGGGCGAGGGCGAGGGAGCAGAGATGCTGGGTGGAGGCGAGGTTGGGCGCCGACAGCGTCGCGTACGTGTTGAGGCAGTGGCCCATGGAGCCGGCGTGGACAATGACGTCGGTGGTTTGCGAAAGGTGTGTCCTGTCCGCGGCGGTGAGGCCGAGATGGGGAGCGGCTAGGTTGCCGGTGTAGCAGTGCACCTTGCTGTCGGCTTTTTGCTGCCAGGGCGCAAGTAGGGATTGCTCGTCGACGGGCACAGCGACGCAGTGCACCTTGGAGACTCGAGGTGACTGGACAAGACGCTGCAGGAGCTGGCCGCCGAGGAAGCCCGTGGTGCCGGTCAAGAGAATCTGCAACCCGGTTGTCTTGCGTGGTCGCGCAGAGGACCCTGCCGAAGAAGAGTGCCATTTTTCAATCTGTGCCAGCAGCGAGGGCGGTACAGCCACCTCGGCCGCCCAGTCAATGTCCGCCTCCGCTTCGTCCTTCAGCTGCTCGCGCTGCTCCGAGACGCACCGCGCCATGCCGCCGAGCGTGCTCGCCTGGTACAGCGCCTTTGTCGAGACGCGCACGCCCATGCAGTCGCGTATGGCGGCCTGCAGCTTCATCAGCAGCAGCGAGTTGCCGCCGCGCAGGAAAAAGTCCGACCCGGGTGTGATGCGCACGCTGGTGGCGGCATCTCGTGGCAGAACGCGCTCCCACAGCAGCCGCAGCTCGCCTTGGCGGACCGTCATCTTCTCGCCGCCGCCTCCGCCTGAGGAGTTGTTGGATGGAGAGGCGGCGGTGGCGGCGGCGGCGGCTTTGTCCTGCGGGGACAGAGGCAGAGCGGCAATGGCCTTGCGGTCGAGTTTGCCGTTGGAATTGGTCGGCAACGAGGGCAGTATGGTCATGGCTGCGGGAACGGAATACTGGGGTAGCAGCTCTGAAACGCGGCGAAGAATGACAGTGGCTTCTTGCTCTCCGGCGGCCGTAGTGTCGCTGCTATCGTGTGAGCGTGCGCAGTGTGCGACGAGCACGTCCCCGCGACGGGATACAACGGCAGTATGAATCAGGCCCTGTGAAGCTTGGAGCAGAGCGGCTTCGACCTCTCCGAGTTCGATGCGAAGACCGCGGAGCTTGACTTGGTTGTCCCCGTTGATTCGCCCAAAGCAGAGCAAGGTGCCGTCGGAAAGCAGACAGCCCTTGTCGCCCGTGCGATAAAACGTGCCATCCTCGCCGGGGGTCTGCAAGAACCGGGCTCGCGTCTCCTCGGGCATGTTCAGATACCCCGAAGCAACGCCTGCACCGCCAATCACAATCTCACCTGTGTGGTTGAGAGGTAGCCAGGCGCCGGTCGAGTCCCTGATGCGGATCGAGCAGTTGGGGAGCGCTTTGCCAACGGCGTACTTGGCCAGCTCATTCTCGACTGGTAGCGCGTGGCTGTCCGAGTCGAGGGCGATGGACTGGAACGATATCGCCGCCGTCGTTTCCGTCGGGCCATAGCAATTCGTCACCACCAAGTCCTTGCGCTCGAGGCGCCGCAGCTCATCTTTCAGAAGCTGCGGAATCGGCTCGCCGCCCATGCATAGATGTCTCCATGACGTGGCCAGCGCGAGCGAGTCGGAGCCATACTGCAGCCAAGTGAGGTACTCTGAAGGCGTGGCGATTGTGAGAGACACCTTGTGCTGGGCCAGGACGCTCGTCAGTTCCACCGGATCACGCCTTGCATCTTGCGGCACAATGACAACACAGCCGCCGTTGGCTAGAGCACAAAAGACCTGCACCAAGGACATGTCAAAGCCCAGCGAGCTCTGCTGCAGGATGCTTTCGCCTCGTTCGAGACCAAGAATGTCTGTCTTTAGCGCAATGTGGTTGCAAAAGTTTGCTTGCGTGAGCAAAACGCCTTTGGGGGTGCCTGTTGAGCCACTGGTGTATAGTAGGATGGCGGGGGCGTTTGGCTCGACCCTGAGCGGCACCATGTGTCCAGTCTCGTCTGGCGACAAGTCGTCTATTGAAAGCTCGCGAGCTGGTTCGTGGCCAGGAGCGCTGATTGCGGCACTGAGCTTGTGTGCACGCTCTCTGGTAGCCGCGTGGGAGATGATCAGGCTTGGTGTGCAGTTTGAGGCCAGAGAAAGATGACGAGCCTCAGGCAGACTGGTGTCAAGAGGAACATAGACACCGCCAATATGGAGAATGGCCAGCATGGCGACAATGGCATCAATAGAGGGGTTGCATAGGACTGCGATGCGAGAACCGACACTGCAGCCTGCGTCAACGAGGGCGCTGGCTGTGTGGTTAACCCTGTAGGCCAATTGAGCGTAAGAAAGCTCAGTTCGACCATCTTTGATTGAAGACTTGGTCGAGTGCTGCTGGCAGATGCTCCTCACTCGCTCAGACAAAGTACAAGGCCACCCGAAGTTTTTCTGAGCTCCCTTGCCCAGGTCCAGAGCGTGATCGACTTCACTCTGTAGATGGACTACACAATCGCCGACGCTCTGAGCCGTGTCTGACAAGAATCCCACCAGTACATTCAAGTACGCGTCGAGGAGCGTCTCAGTAGCCTGGAAAGTGTACTGGGATTTCTGGCAAATCATCTCCACAGCGAGACCGCCGCCAGGCATCTCGGTAACCAGGACGCTAATCTCGAATGGATTCTCCGCATCCTTGATGTTGTAGGGAGAAAGCTCTATTTCGCACTCGCTCCCCAGGGGCTGCTTGGAGGACATTGCGGCCGCGGGGCGATAGTTGAGGGCGACCTGGAACAACGGCGTGCTGCCGGCGGGCCTTGGCGCCTTGACCTTGTCGAGGATATTGTCCAGCGGCACCTGGCCGTGCGCAAAGGCGGCAAGGGCTTTGGACGATACGGCTCGGGCAACATCTGCGAGCGTCGCGGTGCGTACAATTCGAGACCGGATGGGGAGCATGTTGACAAAGCAGCCAACCATGCGGGAGGCGCGAGAGTCGCTGCGATTAGCATCCACGATACCTATACAGACGTCTTCGATACTAGCCAGACGCGCAAGGAGGACTTGCAGGACTGCAATGTGAAGGCTGAAGGGGCTGACGCGTAGATTCTTGCACGTCTTCTTGATGGCGTCGCCTCGTTCATGGGGAAGCTCGCGCAGTACACGATGCGCTCCGACTGCGCCTCGATGAAAAGTTGGCAACGCAACGGGCAGCGGTGGAAGCATCACTGGAATCGTCTCAAACTCGGCCTGCCAGAATTCCAACGACTCATTCCACGCGCCGACGCGTTCCTGCTGTAGCTGCCGCTCAGCCAGATCGAGGTGCGATCCCGCCGCAGCCTTGTCGAGCGGCAGCATCCGGTATGCCTTGTCCAGATCCGCCAAGAATATGTGAAAGCTGATCGCGTCCATGACAATATGATGATAGCCAAACAGCAGCGAAAACTCTTCCGTTGTGCCCGGTCGGCCGAGAACCACCAGCTCGAGCGTCTGCCCGTTCTCGATGCTCCACACGCGCGTCTTGAGCTTGCCCAGCTCTCTCTGCAAGTCGTGTTCCTCGCAGTCCGGGACATGGGTCATGTGAAAGGCAGAAGACGCCAGCAGTCCCTGCATGGGCTGCCCGTTGTCGGCGCTGGCGTAGAAGCACATGCGAAGACACTCGTGGTGGTTGGCGACGGTCTGCATAGCGTGACGTAGCCGCACCATGCTGAGTGGCCCGCGGACACGGTAGTGAAACACCATGTTGTAGGCGTCTGGTTCTGCAATATGCTTTGACAGAAACCAGATGCGTGACTGGGCGGGCGACATTGGCGCCTCTCGTAGTACGTCTGGGCGCGCTGGCGCGGTCGTTCCTAGTTGAGTGTAGCCATTTGACGAAATGTCCTTGGGTGCTTGATTATCCGATCCGGAATCAGAGTTGCAATTGCTAGACTTGCTGGGAGTTGACGCGCCGTTGTTCTCAGAAGAGTGAAGCGCAGAACTCTGCAAACTATCGTCCAATTCGGAGACGCTGCTGCTCGTGGTAAAATTGGCAGTGGAAGAGTCCCCTCGGTCTGAAGCTGCAAGTACCAAAGGTTCCATTCTTTCCATCACTGTGCCGACTTGTGCAGTTCCAACAAAGTCTTGTGTTTTGCTCTTCGTGTTTGGCCCTACCTTATCCTCTGGTGGCGGGATAGCAACGTGTTGGTTCTCAGAAGCCTCTTCGAGTTGGGCCCGGTTCTTGGCATCTTGCCGGGCGAGTTTGGCTGCCAGTTCCGACAGTTGCCCAACCGTGTTACCCCCTAAAATCTTCATGACGGGAACGTCAACACGCAGCTGCTTCAAGAACCAAGTCCGGATCTCAACGGCCACCAGAGAGTCGATGCCCAAGTCTGTTACCGGTCTGCCAGCACTGTCCTCCCCGATGCTTCCCAAGGGCAACAGCAGAGTACCTTCGAGTTTTGTGGCAAATGCCTTGAGCACGGCGGCAGCAGCCTCTTCATCTGTTGTTGCTTCGCTGACCTGCTGCGCTAGACTGTCTGCCGAGGCGGCTGCCCGCTCCGAGGCAATCATCCGATTCTCCAAAGTGCTATAGGGCAGCATGTGGCTGAGACGAGGATCAGAAAACCACACTGCCTGTCGTCTAGTGACGTCCAGTGGCTTTGTAGGTGGCTCAATACCCATAATGATGTTGTGGGAGCCGCTCCGGCTGTCTGGCTGCCCTCCGCGGACCGCCTGAGCAAAGGCATGATGCACATCAGTCTCAGAGATCCTCATAGCTCGCATGGTAGCTGTGCTTCTCTGTACCTTGCTGTCGTCCACCATGCGTGTAATGTATCCCGTGTCGCAAACATGACCAATATGGATGATGGAAGCCGCGAGACCTCTCGAGCGCCGATCTGCGACTATGCTGTCCATGTAGAGGTTTGCACAATGGTAGTTTGACTGGCCTATGTTATTCAAGATGGCAGCGGTCGAACCGAGCAGAACAAAGAAGTCGAGAGACTCTTGGGCGAAAATCGAGTCCAGATGCTCCGTGCCTTTCACCTTGGGACCAAGAATATCGTTCATGTGGTCGACATCCATGTCCAGAAAAAGCTTGTCACGCAAGACCATGGCGGCATTGCATACACCAGCGATAGGCGGCATAGTGGCACAAATCATGTCGACAACAGCCTGCACAGAGTCTTTATTGCAAGCGTCCATTGGCACGACTCGAACAGTGGCATCATAGCGCTCCGCCTCGTGGAGCATTTCTGGATCGGCTTTGGGATTGCGGCTCGTCACGACAACATGTCGCGCACCATTGCGCACCATCCAACGGCATATAGAGGTGCCAAGCCCGCCTGCTGCGCCAACCATGAGATATGTCCTGTCGCTCTTGAAAAGCCCACGAGTCTGAAGGGGCGGTACAGTCACCACAATAGAGTCCTGCTTCTGCCAATTTGTCATGTACATGCTGTGTGTAAGCGAGTGACTGAGCTTGCCCGCAAGCTCCGCCGCTGTAAATGTTTTGACACTGCCGTTCCAGTTGACCTCGGCATTCGACTGCGTCTTTGCATATGAATAGGCATCGGGAAGAAAGTCGGGGGAGCATTGAGACATTTGAGATAGCAGACGGGCGTCGAGACGGTGGACCGTGCTTGTCGTTGGTAAGCAGGACTGGAGAGTACGGCACGCGTCAGACGACTCTGTGTCGCCAAGGCAGTCAATGAATACCTCAACACCAGTGGGAATCATTTGACTCATGGCAAACTTGCTGGATAGATGGTGGACCTTGAGCCAGTCGCCTGGGGCAGCACTACGTGAAGATGCAAAGTAAACCTTGCTCTCACGGACCGCAAATATTTTGGAAAACAGTTCGGCTAGTGCTTCGTCGGCGCCGTAAATCAGAGCTAATGGTTGATGCTGACCATGACGCCCGACTGCAGAATCCAGAGCCTGCATAGCCATGTGCTGGAATACTCGTAAGAGGGTTTCAGGCTTCACATCAACCTCATCAATCATGGCTACTGCCGTTGGCTTGACGGCAATAATCGAGGCATTTCTGGTGGAGAGTGCTATCACCGGAAAAGATGCTTCAGCCGTCCGTGTCCAGCCGCAGACAAGGTAGAGACAGGTGCCGTCCTGTGCCTCGGGAATGTGCAGAGTTACTTCGACTTCAACCTGTACTTTTGAATCCGGAGTCTGGCTGTAGATTTTATGTTCAACTGCAAAATCTTCAACAGGACGAAGCACAATCTTGGAAGGTCCGGAAATTGCTTGGACGGAGACACGACGAGCGTCCACTGTCGTAGATATAGCCCTAGTGGAAGCAAGATAAGTGTCATTTAGGGATTTGCGCAATTTGACTCGAGGGATCATCATGGTACCACTCGACAAAAGGTCAACCTCGGGTTCATGCGACCACAGAACTTGCTGGTTACTGCCACCTGCACCATCTCCATTGACATGGGCAGCGTGACGACTATCATCAGATCGTAGTCGCAGGAACGCCTCTAGCAAATTTCGTGCCGTCGCGGAAGGAGTTCCTCGGAGCTCGATGCCAAGGACTTGGGTGCGAATATGAGGGACTTCTCCATCCATGACACGAGTGATGCCTCGGAACATGCCAGCTCTGGGAGTCATGGAGCTAGAGTTCTGGGCATTTGTCACCCACAAGAGGTTGTCTGTGTTCATGAAAAGAGTCTTCAGAGCATCCAAACGCTTTGACGTCATGGTTGTAGTAAACAGCCCTCTGTCTAATTCTTGCAGGCAAATCACATCCGAGTGGGCAGGCAGGCCCTCGGCTTCGAGATGATCGACACAGGCAATGAGTCGGACCTTGCGCCTCCACTGTCGAGGCAGTAGCTTCTGAATCTCTTTGATAATCTTCAAAGTAGTGGTTGTTTGACCTCCGATGATGAGCAGAGGCTCATTCATAGGCAATAGGTTGGCCATTTCGGAAAGCGGGGAGAGCCGGGCATAGAGCATGTCATCCACGGCTTGACTCATGATCATGGAGTTTTGCTGCTGATGTTGCTCCTTGTCCTGAACATCGTGTACTATATGATCAACGCCCGAGAATTGAGCCTTTTGGAGCTGCGCATCCCAGCCATCAGGGGACAGGAGCGGGCTGAGCTGACGCTCCTTCTCCTCGGCAAGCCACCAGCCTTCGAGCCCACCAAAGTTAAAGGTGGCGCGAAGACTGTCTGGGCCAGTCTTTTCGTTCAATAGCAGATAGCCGCCAGGCTTCAAGAGGGATCGAACATGACCGAGCGTAACCTCGAGGTTCCTAGTGGCATGGAGGACATTGGTCGCGATGATGATGTCGTATGAATTGAGATCGAAGCTCTGAGCTGCTGGGTCTTTCTCAATGTCGAGGGCTCTAAAGATCATCCTGTGACGAAACGCGGAGAATCGCTCCATGGCATTCTCAAAGAAGCCAACCGAAAGATCTGTGTAAGTGTATGTGTCGAATGTGTCATCAATTGCACTCAGCGCGGCCCAGGTCTGTCATGTCGAGTTAACACGAATATTTTGCCAAACGGCGAAACCACTTACTGTAGCGCCAGTACCAGCACCAATTTCCAAAATCTTGCACCGAGGAAATTTAAATGTAATTTCCTGTAGTGCATTGGCTAAGAAGTGGTTCGCCTTCTGCATACCCTTGTCTTCAGTGTAGAGGCGATCGAGGAGATTATTGACACGCATGACCTCTAGCATGTGCTTTTTGCCCCTGATAACATTTGCGATATTCTGCCCAACGGCGTGAAGCATCTGCAACTCGACAGCATCTGGGTATGCCTCATCAATGGTTTGGATGACAGTCCAGTCATCTGAAAGCCATTCCGGGCGCAGGTGAGGATGCGTTTCTTCATGAACCCTGGCCAAGTGATAGTCAAACGCCGCAAGCATGCGATTGTGGTACCAGTTTGCCTGACGCCTATCTGCGGTACTGAGCTCGCCCATAAGCTGTCGCACGTAGAATAAACTGACACGCTCAATGGCTTCGCTTAGGCTTTGCACCATGGCATCGGAAATTGCGTCCCGAATAGGGTCTGACAAGCCCATGATAGAAATGTCTCTACCCCAGACTGTCTCAGAAAAAAGAAGGCGATCCTGTGAGGCGTCCGGCTCACCAACCGCCCTCACTTCGAACCCTTCAACTTGGAGGAGCGCCATACCGCTATCTGCCTCGTAAAGATTGAGATTGCCAGTCAAAGATGATGTGGTCTGATCCAGAACCCAAGAATCGATTTCGGCATTGATATTCTCATTGCTTTGTAGTTTTGACTCCATCGCCAACGATGGTACGACTCTGACGCGCTCGATACGGCAAGGCAGCAATGCAGAGCTCAACTGCCCGCTGTCAGGGTGTGCCCGAGCAACAAAAATGGTCTGAAATGCAACATCCAAGATGGCAGGGTGAATAAGGTAGCAATCATTCAGATCTGTAGAGGCCCAAGAAGCGGAGGCTGTCGCATGCCCAAGACGCCGGCTACTGCTGACGATGCGTCGGAAAGCTCCAGAGTACTCCAAGCCTATGGTCTCGAACAGAGAATAGAGCTTCTCGCAGTCAATTTGCTGCAAGTCGGAAACCGATGGCTCCCTTTGTGGCAGCTGCAGCATGCTGCTCGCTCCCAATGCGGAACCAAGCTTCGCGCCAAGGTGGACTGCAATGCGACCCTCGCAGGTATGAACAATGGATGTGCTGGCAGAACTGTTATAGATGTAAAACGAAAAGGATGCAGTGATAATTTTGTCCTGTTTCTTTGTAGACGTAGTGTGTTCATCCAGCAGTCGCACGGTGAAAAGTATCTCAGTCCCTTCCTTGTTGTCGGCGACTACTACAGGGCGGAGAATGTCGACATCAGACACCTCAAGGAGACAAACTTCCCTGCCTTGATCAAGTGCCAGACGCCTACCTGCCTCGATGGCCATACTGATGTACGCCGCTCCAGGCAGCAAAACCTCGCCAAGAACTCTGTGGCCCTGCGTCCACGGGAGTTCGCTGACCTTGAGCAGGTTGCGCCAGCGAATCTCACGTTCGTTGTCATCGGGCGTGCGGCGTCCGAGCAGCTCGTGGCTCTCATCTTTGCCTGTGCGATAACGCCGAGATATGCGAGACTCGCGCCAGTACTCTTCTCCGTGGTCCCACGGGTATCGTGGCAGGTCCGAGATGAAAGGAGCTGCCGAGCCGCCATGTCCCTCGGATGCACCAGAGAATATCGACTGACAGCCTGTGATATCAACAAATGCCGGGCCCAGGTGCGACCAGATGTTTCCAATGGCCGTAGAGAATGTGACCGCATCGTTGGCACCACGTCTCAGAACCCCAGTGTACAATGGGGTAGAGCCATATACGGCCTTCAACGTCTGCTCGGTTGGGCCCTTGAGGGCAGGGTGCGGTCCAACTTCAACAGCCAAGTCAAAGGGGCCGCCATGCCAGATGGTTGATTGAACGGCGCGGGAGAAAAGGACTGTTTGAACCATGTTGGCAACCCAATACGGCCCTTTCAGACTATCCAGGTTTCTGTCGCCACGCAGCAGCTCGGTGTCTCCTCGTACACTCGAACTCCACACACATTTTCCAGGCGTCGGAGCGCTAACTTGGATATCACAAGCGAGAAGCGACGCAAGGTATGGTTCAGCGCATGGAAGCATGTGGTGCGAGTGGTATGCCGTGTCCACCTTTAACTCTCGCGCAAAGACGCCGTCTGAGTCGAGCATAGCCTTGGCGGCTTTGATCACATCCTTGTCTCCGGAAAGAGTGACACTCTGGGGCGCGTTACTTGCCGCGACTTGGATGCGGCCCTCAAACTCGGGTAGACGGCAGAGTTTGACGACCTCATTCATCGAGAGCCCAACCGCCATCATACCTCCAGACTCGTCGGACTGACCTCGCGCAAGCTTGGCATAGAGGCCGCGATAATAAGCAATTTGCATGGCGCCCTTTAGGTTAATGATGCCGCTCGCATACGTTGCTGCAATCTCGCCGGACGAATGGCCGACGACTGCATCAAATTGGACGCCAGACGCAGTGAAGACATTGACCAGAGCCAGTTGCACAGCTGTGCATAGCGGCTGGGAAATCTCTGCCTCTCCAAGCCGAGACGTAGACGCATCTTTACTCAGCTCTTCGGACAAAGACCATGAGGGGGCGTCTTTTGAGGGGAGAGCCTGCAAGACCGACTCACAGTCTGCGATGGTCCGTCGAAACAGCGGCGACTGGTGCATCATGTCGCGGCCCATTGCCGGCCACTGCGCTCCTTGTCCAGTGAATACACCAAGGATACCAGGTACCTCCTTCGGGTCAATGAGAAGCGGGGAGTAGCCGATGCGATTCTGCGACGCGGGCGATTTGGCATCGGCAGCATGGGTTTGGACAAATTTGGCCATGTTTTCGAGAAGCTCCTCACGAGATGCGCCCGAGAAGCTGGCTCGCACTCGGTGAGTCGATCGCCTCGAGTGCATAAACTGGCTCAGACTCGCAAGATCAAGTTCAGGATTCTGTTTCAAATGCTGCACATATGCATCTACAGTTCGCCACAAAGCACCTCCGGTTTTGGCTGTGAGGAGCAGCGGAACAGGAATCTCCGTATTGCCATTGACTTGTGGTCTGATGATTGTCTTTTGCTCAGAAACGTCTTGTCGCCACTGCGAGCAGTAGCTTTGGCTAGCATCGTAGCGCTCAATGATGGCGTGGGCATTGGTTCCTCCGAATCCGAAGCTATTCACACTGGCACGGAACGGGCTACCAGGGGCCGGTTCTGGCCTATGGAACTTTCGTGTCAGTTATTGGCATACTCGTCGCATAGTGGTAAAGGCGTAGTTAGGTAAAGACTTACCACGGTAGCGCTGTAGTAGGGATTTGAAGTGGCCCATAGTAGCGAGCAATCTCTGGGTTCAGCTTATCGAACCAGAGGTTAGGTGG
This sequence comes from Beauveria caledonica, assembly GCA_030777785.1. Classification (NCBI taxonomy): domain Eukaryota; kingdom Fungi; phylum Ascomycota; class Sordariomycetes; order Hypocreales; family Cordycipitaceae; genus Beauveria; species Beauveria caledonica. Next base: position 47,196 of record JAPFSE010000117.1, on the reverse strand, counting down.
TATGATGCCGTGTTTGAGGCTGAGAAGTACCTTGATAACACCAGCCAGGCCGGCGCACCCTTCCAAATGCCCAACCACAGTCTTGATTGAGCCGACATACAGAGGAGCGTCGACTGTAGCTGCACCTTTGGTCTGCCGGCTAGGCATGAATGCATCACTGATGGCCCGTGCCTCAACCGGATCTCCTGCCTTTGTTCCAGTGCCATGGCATTCAAAAAACTGCGGTCGGTCCTTGATTGGGTCAAGACCGGCTTTGCGATATGTCTGACGGATGAGTGCAGTCTGCGCCGCAGACGACGGCATCGTCAGTCCAGAGCTCAAGCCGTCCGAGTTGACAAATGTGCTGCGGATGATGCCTTCAATCCGGTCGCCGTCTCGGAGAGCGTGACCAACGGTCTTGAGAACCACAGCTGCGACACCCTCGCCGCGAGCGTAGCCGTTGGCCGACGCGTCCCACATGCGCGACCGCGAGTCCGGCGAGAGCATGTGCAGCTTGGACTCGAATATAAAAGGATCAGGGTCAAGAATGAGATTGACCCCAGCAACAATGGCCCTTTCGCTGTCACCGCTTTGCAGCGTTCGGGCAGCATGATGCAGCGCCACTAGCGAGCTGGAACAGGCCGTGTCAATCGTCTCGGAAGCGCCCTTGAGATCGAAAATGTACGAGATGCGGTTGGAAATGATGCTGCTCGCGATACCCGTAGCCGTATACTGCGGCATGGTCTCTGGATCACGTCGCTGCATTTGGGCCCAGTCGGTGGTCATGACGCCAACATGGACCGATGTCAACGAGCCGCGGAGCTGGTCCAATGGAATACCAGCAGTTTCTGTGGACTCGTATACTACCTCGAGGAGTGTTCGCTGTTGGGGATCCATGCCCGCCGCCTCAAGGGGACTGATGCCGAAGAAGGAGGCGTCAAAGCGGCTGATGTCTTCCTCGAGAGTGTAGGCTCTGTTGGAGACATCTGTCGAACCGTGGGTCTCGCCATCAGGATGATAATAGCGTCTCAGATTAAGGCGTTCGGGATCAAGCTCCTTGAGAATATCTCGAGGTTCTCGGAGCAGTTCCCAGAGCTTGGATGGCGTATTGCAGCCACCGGGGAACCGATATGCAGAGCCGACAATGGCAATCGGTTCGGACACGCATTGTGACTCTGATTCGCTCTGCTTCACGGGTGGCATTTTCACGGTGTTGCACTTCTTTGATGTAGAGCTCCCCTTTGATGAGCCAGGGAAGCGAAAAAGAACGTACGTAGATAGTCTTTGCTAAACGAAGGAGAATAAGAGGACGTCCTCAGATGGTTGAACTAGCCTGGGCAATAGGCAATACAAGCAGCAATCACACTGTGTTGACTTGTGTTGGAAATGATCAGCTAGAGAACTTTCTATATCAGTGTATGTGAGACGTTTTTCCGTTTAACCTTATCTTCCTGGTCGAAACCGTCGAAACCTCAGCCAACAACATATTCCGTGCCTGTCCGTGAGAATAAACGGGCTTCAGCTAAGCCTCTTCATCCCACGTGGTAATATTGGGACGAGGCGTTCAGGCAAGGCTGAAGCGAACCAGGTTTTCCCCGAAACAATGAGTCGATGCAAGACAGACACAAACTCGGGCAGAATACACCCGCGTATCCTCTCTGAATCCATGTCAGCGCCGTGGAATTCTCCGCTCCGAGACTCGCCAATGCGGACCCAGGCGTTCGGGGTGTCGACAGAACGCGCCGGCGAAAAGGTGCCACATTCAGCTCGAAACCGCCTTCGATGAATTATAAAATTTATAAAATACTCTTACATAATCGATTCACGTACCCGAGTGTCGAGTCTGCTTGAGATTCATTCGCGAATACGAGCAATACAAGGACAGCCATTCTACCCGTCATGGCAGCCATCTCTGCCCTGCCACGCACCCAAAAGGCTCTCAAAGTAGCCAGTCCTAATACCCTCCATCTTGTCACAGACGCTCCTCTGCCCACGCTTGGTCCAGATGATTCAGTCTTGATACGAATCGTCTGCGTTGCCATCAACCCGGTGGATGGCAAGTCGGCAGAAATGTCCCCTACGCCTGGCGCTACCAGTGGAACAGACTTTGCCGGCATCGTGGTTACTCTACGCAGTGACGCAAAGCACGGAACCGACGACACGCCAGACACATTGAAGCCTGGCGATCGTGTCATGGGGTTTGTCTTTGGCAACAACCCACACGTACGCGGGAATGGCGCTTTCGCCGAGTATGTCACGTTGCCACGTCGATTCCTCTGGCGTGTGCCTATCCACATGTCTCTGGAAGCGGCTGCCTCACTACCAGTTGGTATCGCATCAGTGGGAATGGCGCTGCATTATCTGCATATTTCCATGTCTTCCCTGCGCGAGGCAGTGTCGAGATCCATCGCGGCTCCATCCGCATCTCACAACCATGACGGTGCTTTTGACGGCGACGCCAACGGCTTCATCCTAGTCTATGGAGGCGGAACTTCGACAGGAGCTATAGCCATACAGATTCTCAAAGCTGCTGGTTTCACCCCCATCACCTGCTGCTCGTCCGAGTCTGCAGGCCGAGCCAGACGTCTAGGTGCAGCCGCCACATTTGACTATCACTCAGCGACATGTGGAAGGGACATTCGCGAGTACACCAACGACTCTCTGGCGGTCGCCATTGATTGCCTGAGTGAGTCCGCCTCAATGGCTATTTGCTACGAAGCCATTGGAAGTGCGGGCGGACGCTACGTCTCACTAGATCCGTTCCCGATCCGTGGCTGTATTCGTCGAAGCATCGTGTCGGACTGGATCTGCTCATTCACGCAATTTGGGCAATCCATCACTTGGGCCCCACCTTATAATCTTGATGAGAGACCTGATGATCATCGCCTTGCGGGGGAGTGGTATCGTCTGGCACAGAAACTGTTGGATGCCGAGTTGATCGAGGCACCTACCCTGGAAATACGAAGCGGTGGGCTGCTCCGTGTACCAGAAGGGATAACTGCTGTCAAAATGGGCCAGGTTAAGCGCCGAAAGCTAGTTTATCATGTTTCGGAGGAGGTGTTGCTCTGAGTTGATGCTATGTCATAGAATATGGCGTGTATTGGGTGTTGTTGCAATTCCGCTCTTTGCTTTGTCAGCTGGGGAAATCAAGTAGGCTCTTAATGGCAAACAAATAGTGAGACTGTCACATCAAGTAAACAGTCTAACCTTCTGAATATCTTCAATCATTACTTTATTCCATCTTGTGACAAAACAATTATCAAAAAATCGCGTCACGAGTGCGTGCCTACGCAAGTAGAGCGGTCGCTAGGTTGACCGGCGCTGTACCGCTCTCCTTGATTTGCACATGTTGTAAAACATACCATGATGACCGTAGTAATGTCTGTAACTCAACGGCCGCGGAATAAACCTGTAAAGTTGTGGAACAGCGAGACGCAACATGTCAGATTAAACAGTTGCAGAATGCTGCCACTCCAGTAGCGCCCGCAATTCTCCGTGAGGCTGCATAATATTCCGAATCTTTCTGTCTGTGGTTTGTTGCCCATCCATACAAGTAGAATGTTCGTTTTTCGTTATGCCCTACTCTTGGATTTCTCACATTACGTTCTATAGTGTTGCTATTTGAAGTGCGATTCTTGTTACGCTTCGCGGTACTGTTGACGCTTTGTCGAACAACCGAAATGGCGCTGTCCGAGGCAATATCCATGATAGCCCAGCTGGGCTACTTCGAAAAAGTGGCGGGCGTTTTGGGAGTCGTCAGCATTATTCTCCTTTTTTGGAAGGTCACGCATGAGCCCTTTTACCCTGCGGTACCATTGGCAGGAGAACCTCCACAGCGAAGATGGTTTTCCCTCGCCAACAGATTGCGATAATGGCCAATGCGTTTGCATCTTGGGCGTAACCATTTTGAATACTCTCCGACAAGTAGTACGCCTTCATGTCATCGTTCCATAGATTCTCGTCAATGGCTGTGCGCAGGGCCTTGATGCGATTGTCATAAATCTCTGTGTTGATGCCAGCATCGCGAAGCAGAATGGCGCACTCCTGAAGTGAATAGGCGTAGAGGACGTTGAACTTGGTCACCACGCCGCTCTGAGCTGGGTCATAGTAGTTCCAGTCACCCCCGAATGATGCATCAGATATGTTCAGAAGTCCATTTCCTAACGTCTGCGAGTGTGCCCAGTCCAGCATCCTCTGAATTGGGCTGGCCCATTTTTTTGCAAAAGCAACGTCTCCGGTGTGCATATATGTCGCTGCCAGGCCATTCAGGAAATTGAACGAGTAGCCAATTAAGCCGGTAACGTTGACGTCCAGTGGGTCGTGAAGAGGCTGCTGTTGGATCTTGGCGGTGGGAATAAAAAAACCAGGGCTAGCCTGGTAGGAGCCGAGGAGATTGAGCGATCCAGTGACGTAGCTAAGACCATGGGTGCTAACAAGGGTGGCTCGTCCAGCAACATCTAGGTCACCGGCATAAGCAATACGATCTCTCCTGGATCCATCAACAGAAGTATCGTGAGGGTTGGATCCCATGAAGAAATCCGCAAGATAGCGCCGGTTCGTGAGAGAGTGTGAGTAAACGTCGTCTCCCGCAGCGGTGACGACTCCAAGGTATCGAAACAGAGAACTATGGCCAAATGAAGCACCTAATCCAAAAGAGCCAAAAAATCGGGAAGATTGCGATAGTTCCAGGACACGAGTGCTATCAACAAACATGGTTATGTTGGTCATGGATACAGATACCTTGACCGTAACCCATTTCTGAAGAAACACTGATGCATTCGTAGGAATATCAAATATACCAAGCACCGCATCCTCAGCTGTCGATCCCCGGTGGACGGTGATTTTCTGTTGTTCAACATCACAGCTAAAGTAAATTCCCGAGTTCAGAGTGTCTGATAGAACGGTGAAACCAAAGCCGCCTATCAATGGCTTCACCTGAAAGCTCATATTGTAGTGCGTCAGTTGAGCAGCCCTCGCAAAACCGAGGACTTGAGGTGCGAGGCTTTCTATCAGTGTTCCTTCACCTGTGACATGAACGAAATCGGGGATCGAATTCTGCGGAATCTCAGTCATCTGAATGGTCCGCGCGCCGACTGTCCAGATACGATTCAAGTTGCTGCTGGAACACTGAAAAGAGCCAGGGAGTTCAGAAATGGGCGTGCTATCAATGGTGGGACGCACACCAACGTTCTGGATGACCATGTTTTCAGTCGTGGATAAATTGAATTTTTGATAGCGAAAAGCACCTTGGAGGAGCCGGCCGTGAATCGTACCAGGGCTAGTAGTGATATTGTATCGATTTATCCGATAGGTATCCATGGCCGCGGCAAGCGGGAGTGGGCCATCTGACTAGAATGATCAACTGCTTTAGCAAAAACATTTCAGCGTTGTCCGGTTCGCAGGGCTAGTACCATGTAATTGTCCAGAGAAGCTTTACTCTCAGCGTAGGTGACTTCTAGGCGCGACGTGTCACCTGTCACACCTACGATCTCGAACGTAGGAATACCTTCTACGCTGCGACCATAATCAAAAATGAAGATGGCTGGGTTTCCATTGGCTGCTGTGAGACTCTGCGTCCCATTGGCAACCAGAATGACGTTGGAGTCATTTGCGCGATTGTTGTGGGACAGGCTAGCAGTGCCAAATTTGCCAAAGCTCAGGCAGACAATGACAAGGTGGAAGAGTGACATGCTGGGGCAGCTGAGGGAATAAATGCAGTGAATGGGAAACGAGCGACGATTTTGGCGACCTGGGTGACTTATATACACGGCACGAAGCTTGAGTGACCCTGGACAAGGACCATCATGGCATCAATATTGCTGGCCAGCATGGTCCATGCCAAGATGGGGTTGTCTTTAAACCTAAGTTGAATTGTTTACTCGCAAAACTCGCGAAATATGCCGAGTACGAAAAATCCAATGCTGGCCCATGCACTAAGTAGGGCAACCACCGGGTTGCTTTGGAGTGTTATTTTGTTCCAGGTGGGGTGCTATGGATGGGACTGGCACCACAACTCGAGTCATGTTCGATTGCGAGGGATGCGAGGATGACTAAAGCTGTCTTTGTGGGCGGCTCCCCCTCGGACTATTCGGGTTGCATCGTCAACGCGAGAGTTTGCGAGGTCTTGGGTCTCTAGTAGTTACGTACCATCCATCGACTGAAGGTCCGCCATCGAAATGCAGCCTGCAAGCCGTGCACAGTCAAGAAGGAGCCATCCGAAAACAAAAACAGGGTGTCGCGTTTGCAAAAAGAGGAAGATTAAGGTACGTGGCTTGCTTTATACGCTGCTTGTTTTTACCGCTTTTGGAGGTGCCAACCCAAGAAGCTGTGGCTATCTTTGCCCACTTTTGTGTTTTGCTCAAAAACGTGGACAGCAAGTGGTGGCTCCAAAACTGGGCAAATCACTGCCGGTAGCCATCTCCCTGGCAATCCCGTTGTTCAAAATGAGAATCTCTATCCACCACATCATCAAAAGTGCGGTAGCATCGCGGGTAGTCTGACTTCCGCTGGTGCTCTTCACAGAGATGGTCGATAACTTGAAGACTAGTCTGCAAATCATCCCATAAACAATCACAATATGTGATAGGACCTACTGCATAAAAAGGGCAGGCAAAGTGATAAAAGTATGCCGTAGTCCTGTCATTGGCAGTTATAATGCGACCTGACGGGCAAAGTTTGTCTGGTGGTAGTGCCATATAGGTAACACTTTTCCTCCAATCTTTACACTGTGCTAACTTAGACGGGTTAAAGACGGTATATCCCTTTTAAGTAGCCTTATCTAACTTAGTAGAAAAGATCTATATAAGTTAGTTGCTATATTATAGAAATAAGTAATAGAAAAATAGTAATAAGTAAAGTATACCTATAGATTAGATAAGCTAGTATTAAAATTAAAAAGTATCTTTTATAGTAGTGTGCTAATTAACACCTTATATAGGTACTCTAAGTCATTCTACTAGTCTTTAGCTATAACTTCACCTGTCTTCTTACCGTCAGTGTCTATTGTCTTAGCTAGTCACGAGGTAATAGCTGCGCGTCCTCTAATAGTAACGTGTGAGTGCACGAGGCTGCGCTACTATAGGGTCTAGACGCGGTGATGTGGCCGGGCTTTATAGGCGCGAAGCTAAAGTGATTTAGCAGGTAGACGTATAACTTTATGCTATGGCGCTTATAGTTTTAGTTAGGCTCAGCGCGGACCTTCGTGAGGCCGCTGGCGGCCTGAAACTTGGCTTGTGCCTGGAAGAATGCGTCTATGGTGTGTGTCTTGGTGTTGAGTTACTTGTTGGTCAGAATTATTAAAGCTGGTTATTACCCGCACGGATGCGGAGCAGTACAAAGAAGCATAATCTAGCGATGCTTTATATACACGTTCTGAAATCAGATATATAAGACTTCAGGGGTGTGGTGCGCGGATTTGCGATAGAGTTTATGTGATGACGCGGTCATATGCAGCAATAGAGCGACTTTGAGCTTCCTCTGAACGGGCGATCTGCTACTAGCTTGCGTCATCCTACCCTGAGAGTTTGCGTACACGTCGACGGTTGCACGTTGACGATAGACACTGTGAAATACTGGTTTGCAAGGACCAACACTGGCGTCAGACGCCATCGTAGTGTGGCCTCGGGGCTCTAATTACAAGCTTGAATCAAGCATCTACTTGATTGCCCGATGTGGGATGATCTGCGGCTCCGCTAAAAATCACGATTAGGACATCATGCTGTTTACAAAGCCTTGCGCATTCCTGTGTAATTACTGGCTTTCAGCTGTTCTCTCCCCGTGGCACAGTGCACTATTTGCCGCGTTGCCGTGCGGGCATGGCCGTGATGTTGGCGGATCGGCGCCGTTGCAACGTGTCGCAACCTCCGTTGCCTATTGTAAGACTGCCATCTCCAGCGTGACAGGGATGTGACCGTTGATCGGGGGCTTCCGTTCTCTTATGCGACAAAGTATAACTAGCTGTGATAGACGTGTGTTGTAGATACGTCCTCGCCCTCGTCTTATCAGCTGGTAAAAGCTTGTAATGCTTGCACGCTGGGATCGGTGACAATTTGAGGGGAGCACAAAAGGTATGGCTGAGAGGCTGTATATCTTGTGCGATCCGGAGCTGGTGGCTTGGCTGGGCTTTTCTTGGCCTTCGCTTTCCGGCCGAGTCGAGGAGCTTGGGTCGATTAAACCGCAAGACGGTCGTTAACAACACAGTCAAGAGACGCCTAATTTTTTCCTCTCTGGGAAATTCGATTTGCGGATGTTATATGAATGATACAGCTGCTTGTTGGGCAGCGGTTACGGTGAGGCCGCGCAGATTGCGCAGTAACCGTTTTGTAGTAGCCGCACACCAAGAACGACGCAGGTCATGGCCAATCACGGTGTGCTGGTCAATAAGTCAATTCTTCAACAAAGCTCCTCCGCTGGTCATTGGTTGTCTAATACAAAGTGCTGTGCGACAATGACTGCGCCTAATTAGGGTGGGTGATTGAGCCAGACGCTCGTGCGACAGCCTTGCGACGCAGTACCTGCGCAAGCGCATGCAACACCGCTACCCAGCAAGATCTAGACGTGTGGCGAAATCAGATGAGGTTTATTACTTCTCGTCAGACGAGCCGGTAGGTAAGTTATGATGCTCGTTCAGTGACTTGAATCGTCTGTAGGTTCCGACATTTGCTGCAGGGTGAGACTTGGTAATCCCGTGGTCGCGCGCGATAGCTCTTTTCTTCTCAGTCTCACTGCTGCCTGATGGCAAAATATTCAGTTTGGCTTCTGAAAACTGATATTCGCAGCGAAACTTCGCAGGCGACTCCTTAACCGGGTGATGCGCAATGCACATTCTATGCACCATATAAGGATACGCGATAGAGTAGGACTAGACGGCCACTTGGAGTAAGACTGGAGTCACGCCACATTCTGTCAAATAATAATGTCGGCTTGACTTTCTACCGAGCAGGAAATTGCTAGGTTAGACCTGATTTTTGTGCCCAACAATTAGTTCTTCGGTCGAGGCAGGTGTTGCTGTAACTCGACTGGCCAGCGGTGTCTATTTCCCTTTTGAGCCACCACGTCGGCCAGCTCCGCAAAGCCGGACTGTACTGATATCGTAGCGAGCAGATAGCGGGGAGATCGGCATCCCCAACGCAAGGCACTTGAAGCAACGTGCATGCGAATGCCGTAATGTCTGCTGCACAATGTCGACTTGCCGAGGGGGTCGCCTCGAATCAATGGTGACAATGACAAAGAGGCGGCGCCACAGATTCACCCATTTCAAGAAAACAAGAAAACGCTCTAGTAACGATGGCGAGCACAAGCAGACAAGCTAGTAGGACAGAGGCGGACCGAAAATCTCACCCACGACATTAGTTCGTAAAGCTGAACGGAAGTGCCTGCGTAGGATGAAGGTCCGGTTGGAAATAGTTAGCGAGACTGTGTCAGCTGCCCCTGTTCTTTTTAGATGATCAAGGCCCTATTGGACCAGCGGCCAAATTATGACCGGAGACGGGGAACATGCCTGCATCGACGCTAGCGAAGCGATCTGCCGGCGCAAAAGCGCCATAAGGACGAGTTTATACTTGGCGTTCGAGTCGTTGTGGTATACGGAAGGTTGTGTTTTGGATATTGTCGGTCATCGACGATTGATCTTGTCTACCTCAACTCGAGGTCTGCGAGGATCAACGGACCTATATTGCCCACACAGACTCGAAGAGTACGCCCAAAACAAGTGTGCTGGCATTGGCAGTCAAAACAAAAGGAAAAACGGTAGCTAGCGGCACGAAGATGATTTGCGACGGACTCGCTCGCTCTCCTCGTTCTCGGGCCCACCAACGAACTTCAGCCGCGATTCCTGTAGCATTTGTCCCACCACGATTGGCCTATAGTTGAGCCGGTGGCAGCACGTTTTCCCTTTGGTTCTAACATGACGAAGCAGATGCCGGCGGCACTCGGAGTCCAGTGGCTGACAAAGTTCCCCACGGTCGGTCAGGACTTGGATCGCGGCGCAGGGGTATCGGCGCAGGGGTATCGGCGCAACGGGGATCAGCACGATGAGTTGCGTTCAAGGTTGCAATGGAAGTGAATGGTCTCAGTGCCAGTGGAATGTGCCGAAGCATCGACTATAAATACGGCAGTGTGTTCCCGTTTGGAAAGGAAGAAGTCTGCATTGCAACGACAGCCACAAAATGAAGTCCTTCTCATCCATTGTCGCCGCCATCGTCGGCCTTGCCTCCGTCGCCTCTGCCACGGTGCAGGGCTTTGACGTCTCTGGATACCAGCCCACCGTCAACTGGGCTGGGGCATACAGCAGCGGCGCTCGCTTTGTCATAATCAAGGTACGTTCCGAAGGCCGATGAGAGACTGGGGCAAAGCTGACGATATAGGCGACCGAGGGAACAGGCTTTACCTCGTCCACCTTCAGCTCGCAGTACACCGGTGCCACGAAGGCTGGTTTCATCCGCGGCGGCTACCACTTTGCGCTGCCCGACCGCTCGTCTGGCTCCGTGCAGGCCGACTACTTTTTGGCCCACGGCGGCGGCTGGAGCGGCGATGGCATCACCCTTCCGGTGCGTGAGCTTCGATTTGTTGATGTGTATGACGCGTACTGACATGTCTAGGGCATGCTGGATATCGAGTACAACCCGTACGGCGCCACCTGCTATGGCCTCTCCCAGAGCGCCATGGTCAACTGGATTAGTGACTTTATCGAGCACTACAAGTCCAAGACGACGCAGTACCCCATCATCTATACGACGACAGACTGGTGGAAGACGTGCACAGGTAACAGTGCTGCGTTTGGCCAAAAGTCTCCGCTGAGCCTCGCCCGGTACGCCAGTAGCGTGGGTGAGATCCCTAACGGCTGGACGTTCCAGACTTTCTGGCAGAATAGCGACAAGTATACGTACGGTGGCGATTCGCAGATTTTCAACGGCGCGTACTCGCAGCTGCAAAAGATTGCTCACGGGAGTTAAGCCGGTGTAGAGTGGCCAGCGTGATTCTCTGCGTAAACGTAAAGCAGCCTCCCGTTTGGACTGAATCGGTAAGAAAAAGAGGCGGTGCTGAAGTTGCTGTGGCTGGTGCAGTGCCGCCTTTATCAGGGATGTCTCCACTGGTGTGACACAGTGGCATAGCGGCGTTCCGGCATCGGTCGCGTTGAAACCTGTAACTAGATGAAAACGATGATTAACACTCGCAGTTATGCTCTTCTATCTCCAATATGACGTATGATATGTTTATTTCTGGGGGGAAAGATGCCCCGCGTTGATCCGTGGTCGGACATTTACTGTGCACAGGGCTTTAGGATGAGCATGTCACATCAGATCAGTGAGCGGCCCAAGCCACAGCGAGCCATGGGCCAAAAAGAGGGGGGAAATACAGTGGTCAAGGCGCCAAATTTGCCGGTCTCCAGGGCACCAATCCCCCTGCTACTCCTCCTGCAAGTTGCCGTCACAAGCCTCCACCACACCTCACACGACCCTGACTCTCTTCTCCGACATCCTCATCCTCATCCATCCGGCAGTCCGGTGTTTCTGTGCGCTGTTCATTATTTCACCCGTTCGTCTGTCACCAAACCCTCTTGTTTCCATCCTCCTCCCTTTGTCACTCTACTCTGGCACCTGTCTGGTTCTAACAGCCGCACGCTGGCCCCGGACGCCCACCCACGCCTCTGTCGTCATCGAGCCCTGGCCAACTGGCAAGGCCACGAAGCCTTCCGCTACCTCGACCCCGACCAGCAACACATTAATATTTCGACTTTACAAATACGCATTCGATCAACTTTCCCAGCATGGCTTGGGACTCGCCTCTGCAGACTTCTGCAGTCAACAGATATATTTTTGGTCGCATCGTACGTGTCCTTACCGATAGGCGCTAACGCCGCCAATGCCCGTGCTCCACGCTTGTGCGTTGGTCAGTGACGCTGTCAACTCCATATCGTCATCAGCGTGCCGTGTCGCTCAGCCAGCAAACCTCGACTCCTAATCGCATTTTCTAATCTCTCATTCTTCTACAGCCACTTCTTCATACTCTTATCCTCCTCATCGAAATGGCGCTGGCCGCCCGACTCACGGCGAGGTTCAATGCCTCGTACGAAGAGCGACCGCGTACGTCCATCAATTCGCCGATTCCTTCGAGATGAAAAATTGCTAACTCATCAGTCATCACCATGATGGTCACCAACGCGCTCCTCGGTGGCATAGCTGATACCGTCGCCCAGGTCATAACAGCCTTTCGCCACCGCGTCGTTCGCAAGCCCGGCGGTGCCAAGGACGAGACCGTTACAGTCGAACTTCAAGAGCTTGGCCGCAAAAGCCCCTATTACGAGAAGGATTCGCTCAGTTTCGGCCCGTCAACCGGCCTCCCACCCGCCTTTGACTTTGAGCGCCTCACTCGCTTCATGGGCTACGGCTTTTGCGTTGCGCCCATCCAGTTTCGCTGGTTTAAGCTGCTCGAGCGCCTCTTCCCCATGTCAAAGACGAGCTCCTTTGGTCCTGCGCTGAAGCGTGTGGCCTTGGACCAGATCGCATTTGCGCCCTTTGGTGTCGCCCTCTTCTTCACTGCCATGACAGTGGCCGAGGGCGGCGGGCGTCGCGCGATCAGCAACAAGCTGCGCGACATGTATGTGCCGACTCTCAAGGCCAATTATGTGGTGTGGCCGGCTGTGCAGCTCGTCAACTTTCGCCTGATGCCTGTCCAATACCAGCTGGTAAGTCCGCTATTGTCTCTGTATGTCTCGGTAGTTAACGTGCGACAGCCGTTTGTCTCGACGGTTGGTATCGCCTGGACTGCATACCTATCTCTTACCAACAGCACCAATTAAGTATTCTGCGGGGCAATGTTTCGCCGTAACGATGCAAAGCGCCACACACGACTTCGGGGGTGGTCAATTAAGCAAACTGTTGAAAGGGTCGATGTTGAAGGGGCACCTTGGTTTAGCTGGCGCGGGTCCGTCTGAACAAGCATAAGTCTGCAACACTCGTATCGCTGTTCGCTCATTCGGTTTATTGGCTGCAGAGTACGGTAGTGTCAAAAGAAACGTGATGACTATAACAGAGACGATCACCACAGTACTGGCCAAGACAGCAGCGATTATGGTAGCCAGGCTTGCAATGGCGTTGAAGATCATGGAATCAAGGACAGTGAGGCGTAATGTCGACAGAGATGTGCAATTTTATGAAGAACACTATCGCAATAGCATATATACCAATTGATGCCACTGCCCGGGCTGCCAACCTTAGTAGCCAGTCTAGACTTCATAACAATAACACTTCCTTTCCACGAGCTGGACCTCTCGTCAAGTTCCCGAAATGCATTATGCTTACGAATTCAGACTACCCTTGTGGGTCTTGCTGGTACTTGAAACAAAGCCATTTCGCAGTAGTGGTCGTCACGATTCGTGGCAATAAAACCCCAAGGCGGCATAGGTGCACCATACTGATGGTAGCAGCCACTGGCGGTCTGGGCGGTGTTGAGCTCGAGGTTGTCGGGTGACTCGTCCGCCTGGACTGGGCTGCCGAGAACATTGGCCGTGAGGGCGAGGAAACAGACGATGCTGTGCATATTCGATTCTTGGAGTTGATCTACTTGGGTCTTGTAGAATTTCTGAGACGCGTGCCAGAGGCATGGAGTACTTATATAGTGAATTATACGGCTACACGAACAGTCTTACCACACCATCTCGTGGGTTCTTGCTCCCTCGCCAGCCTCTGCCTTTAATTTGTTCGGCCACTGCGGCGAGACTGTTGGTGCCAAGAATGGCTTCTTTAAACTTGGCGTGCATCTCGTCGGTACCTCGAATGTTAGTTTCGGCTTGCGAAACTTGCAGAGAGCGGCGGAAGTTTTGCCATCGCAGACACAGTCCAGAATAAAGTCGCGAAGCGGATTCGTCTCCCAACGGCCCAAGGCTAACGTCTAGGCTTTCAAGGTTCGGTAACTTCCATAATGGTCAAACTTACCAGCTGCAACCGCATTCAATTCTTCGGAATTGTAAATAAAAGCATGAGAGCGAGAAAGACTAACGAATGAGGCTGCGAACACGATAGACAGGCCGACGTGGAGTTGGGGCTTTCGCCGGGCGGGGAGGGACAGGTTAGCAGCATGTTTATCCAACCTAGCTTCATCGTAGACGCTTTGAACTTGGTCTTAGTACTGTAATGAATCAATAGCTACAGTAACAGCATATTCTGTAGCATATTATTCATGCTGTGGGGGCTGCATCTCTGCAGAATCCTACTGATGCAAAGGTTCAATACGGCCAGGAGCCAAGTAGATACGCACTCGTACAGACACCTGCGGATTAGCTTTCTAGAAATGTCCGAAATCAAACTTTTCCAAACGTAACCTAGACTGCAGTGTAGTTTGTGCAGTGCTCTAAGTATTGAATATCGCAATGACCATGTTGGCAGGCACGACGCCCAGGCTCGCTAAATCAGCGATGCCCCTCATCAGCCGCCCTCCTCTTTCTCTAGATAACCTCCTCTCTTTCTCTGCTTCATACACACATTATCCAGGTTTTTGCTCTAGATCGTGCTCGGTGTGATACCGTCGCTCTCTTCGGTCATCACTTATTCGCGACAGACCACGTTTATAAGCTAACGCCTCCCGTAGAACAATCTTATCCAGACAAACAATTTCACGCACTCAACTTCCTTGCCGAAAACGAAACACTCTACAATTTCGTTTAGCAATGACATCATTTCTCCTTGGTCTCCTCGCTCTTGCACCCGCCACCACTCTCGCTTACGGCGGAGAGCCAAGAGATGGCGTGTGGGATGTGCAGAGAATGAAACAAATCTGTGGAAAGGGCGGATGCTATCACGAATTTTTTGTCAATGTACGCGACGAGAAGGCCCCTACACATGTGGCTTTTGACTCCCTCTGCACAGGACTTTCATTTGGGGGCGATTGGCAAGAGTGCCGCACTCAAGTCCCTTATTCACCTTCCGGAGGGTTCGCCAAGATAAGCAACTTCAACAACACGACCAACACCGCCAACGTCTGGTTCTCGTGGATATTTCCAGAAGATGGAAAGCATGTCAATGCGACTGGCCGTATGGTGGTGGACACGGCCTACTACTGGGATGTTGCAAAGTGCAGGCAAATGTCCGTTATTTCCAAGGAATATGTCTAGGTTATGATACGTCGTGGGCCAAGTTTGTGAATCCTGCGAACAAGCCACGGCAAATACAAAAGATGAGCGTTGTGACGGCGTGAGCGACATTAGACTCAAGTGCTGGATTAAACATGAATTAGAAAACATTAATTACGATTACGTAACTTTTTATGCCCGGTGATTTATATCACTGCTTGATCCATCAATACCCCTGTTCGCCGATATTCGGAGACAGAAGGCCCTTGAGGCTGCGGTGGCACCTGCACTATGGCTGACGGGACACAAAAGGCCCTGCAACGTCTTGTCTGCAAGCACTGTAACTGCGAACTACTGGACCCTGAGAAAAAAGTCTAAACACAGCTTAGTTAGCTTGCAATACTCAGTATTCGCTTCATCTAGGCGGAGCATCTACACGACTAATGAGACGGATTCACTTCTCGACATGGGTTTAGACTCTTATTTGCTCGTTTTCTACCAAGCCTTTGCCCATCATATTCGCCCCTGGTGTCACACGAGTCGACGGATACATAAAGGCTGGGGCATGATTCGTCAAATCACCATCTTTTGCCTTGTATGGCTCAACAGCGAGCGTGTCTTTGATTACTGGTTACAGACACCGTGGGTCATGTCCACGCTGTGTTTTGTCTGGATGGCCATTGTCATTCTGACCCATGGTAGTCACCGTGGTCAGACTAGGCGCTCACCACTACGTAATCACCATTTCATCGCCAGCGTCTGTTTATCTAAAACATTGGCTCCATGAGCATCTCTCCCTTGGCGCTCTTATGCTTAGGCCGCAACCCGTATTCAGCCCTGCAGTTTATTCGTGCAAGTCTACAACTGCAATACCCGGGCTACCGCCAAAAATGTGCATCGTCGGAGCTGAATCGTTGTATTTGGCAAGTATGCTCAACCGAAACTGGGTGTGGGTTACTTCGGATGCCCATGCATCATCAAAACCTGCATCGCCTCTTGCACGGGTATGCACGTGGCAACAATCTTGGCCGTAAATATGAACTCATCATCAGCCCCTGCCTAGAGACCTTCACACCCTTTCCTTTTTTTCCTCAGCTTGACGTAGAGGTCGCGGGCTTGCATGCTACGGCACGCAGGTAGGGTAGCTGCGACGACCTGACACTTCTTTGCGCAGAGCATTTCCCTCGACTTCCGAGGAGCTGCTTGGGAGTGGTGTGGTCAATGACAGTTGGAATGGTGCCCGAACTTGGTCTGCGCTGATGTCTTGGGTCGCGAATCCTCAGACAGTTCTGGACTGAAGCCGCGCATAATCTCATCCTTTTGACGTTGTGGTCTTCAGACCCGGCCATGGCCCGTCGCCGCTCCATGACCTCGTGGCTCCTGTCGGCTTCGTTGCGCTCATCGACAATTTGAACGGCATTTTTAGATGAAACGGCATTTACGAAATTGACAAGCATGACTATGAGCCCACTTGTGATAGCTTTTAAACGAGTCTCTACAGAAGGGCGTAGTTCTGCAGGCGTCAGGCGCTTAGCATTGTGAAGTCGCTGCTAGCAGACCTCATCCACTAGCGTAAATACTCGCGATATGTAGTAAAGATCGATTAGTAGACGCTGAATAGGCGTTTTTATAAATCAGACAGGCGAAACCATTGAACGAGGAGAGAAAAGTTTGATTGATAGTATTACTTCAGACAGTCTATACGGATCAACTTTTTCCGGCTTTCTGGGTACTTCTTTTGGCAGGCGCTTAGAGATGTGTTTGCGAGGTAGTATAAGTCGGCGTTCGCGGTCGGCGGAACATGGACCTCTGCCACACACAGACAGTCTGTGTGGTTTTAGTTTTCCTCTTTTCCTTTCTTCCTATTGGACTGTCTACTATGGCTGCTGTTAGGCCGCAAGGCGTCTGGTGCATGAAATATACGTAATTCGTTGGTACCCTGTGAGCTCTCCTGGTTCTGTATTGCTTGCCGAGTCCACGTCAAGCTGCAGTAGCTCCGGTATCAAGACTTGTGAGCGACTAATTTGAATAAGCGCCCAACTGATGTGTTGCAGCAGCCCGAGACCCTTCTTCTTTGATGCCAATCTCCTGTTGAAAGTAGCAGTCCTTCAAGTGGTGGAAGCAGCGGAGGCCGACCACTATACATGCAGCCTGACCAGCCGAGATACTTCGCCACTGAAACTGGCAAGCCACTGGCTGACGCTCTAACAATGAGTAATCAGTACTGTTCACCTTTTGGGCGTTTGGCGCCGAGGCGCCGAGACAGCATCCCTTCGCGCCCAATGATACAACCACTGCCCACCAAGATAAAATGCGGCCTGATTGCAAACCACGGCGTACAAGTAAGCTCGGTCGCCCATGAAAGTTGCTTCTTCCCACATCGCTCGGGGATAAACGACTACCAAAAGAACACTAATTTACGCAGTGATGGCAGGAAAAAAGGGGAAACAGGACGGTGAAGCGGAAAATGGTGCGCCGGCAACCAACGCCGTTGACGGCGCAACGCCGGATCTCATCGCCCTCGTCGCGTCCAGCGACCTATTTCAGCAGATCTTGAAAGTCGACATAGACAACAAGCGGCTACGGGAACGAAACGCGGACCTCGAAGTGGTGAACCGCACAAATTGGGACACGATTTTGGGAGACCGCGACGCATGGAAGGCGGACAAGGCGACGCTGGAGCGCGAGCTCGAGGAAGGGCGAAACGAGGTCAAGGGCCTACGGGAAGCAAAAACCAAGGCCGACGAGCTGTCAAAACAGGTCCAGGCGCAGGAAAAGCAGATCCTCGCGCAGGGCGAGACCATCAAGAAGAAGGACTCGGAGATTGGTCGGCAGGAGAGCCTCTGCGCCAAGGCAAAGGAGCAGCTCGAGCAGGAGAAGGCGAGCGCCAAGGCTGTAGGTCATAGCCTACAGGAGGCCAAGAAGAACTTGACCCGCGCCAAAGAGGAACTGTTGGCAGTCAGCGAGGAACTTTCTGAGTTCCGGTCCTTCACTGCCCCGCTGCAGCCCATGGCGGACGGCAAAGGGCTAATGTATGTGGTCATTTCCTCACTTCGCGCCTCTCTTCATTTGTGTAGTACACATACTAGCAAATGTGCTAATTTCATGCAGTCAAAAGGCACTTGCCAACACTTTCCTCCGGTTCCTCGAATTCTTCCACGCCGAGTTCAGCGTCGACGTCAAGACCCATGTTTCGACGACAGGTACCCCCCTAGAAGAACACTGCATAAACATCCCGCTGCCGGCGTCCAACTCGGCGGCAGCAAAGCAGATGAGGGTCGCCGCAGCACTCCGCGTGTCTGGAATGTTTCTTCAGAGGCACATCTTCCGGCACGCACTCGTGAGCTACGAGTTAGACCACGCACTTGATGCCGTCGCCTTGGTCAATCCGGACCACGAGGCGTTTGTGCGTTCCGTCTTGCTCAAGCTGCACAAGGTGGCTCCGGAAGAGCAGGAAGAGATGCAAAAAGATAATGTCGACAGCGCTGTTAAGGAGATTGCCGGCACGCTTGGGCAGATAGTTCCCAACGTTGAAGGATTTCATTCAAGGCTGCAACCGCTCTGCGAGATGGCTGCCGAGGCTTGGAAGCCGACTGCGGAAATGGAGGGAAGGATCGAGGCACACATCCGCTTCATCGAAACTGATGACTGTCGTCCGGTTCCGTTCCTCTTAGAGGCAGGGGGCGGACCGCCGCCCAACGGCGCAAACGGCCAGGACAGCAGCCCGCCGGGGCAGCCGCCTTCAAGCCCAGAAAAACTCAGTAAAGGCGATCTGGCGAGGGTGATTTGGCCTCTAGCTATGGCACATCATTTCGATGGCGATGGCCCTGAGTTCGAAGTGATGAGCTGCGGCTACGTCTTGACCAAGACACAGATTCAAGAAGCCGAGGAGGAGGTATCGCGCGAGTCCACGCCGCGCAAAAAAGCTAGGCTGGAAAGCAGACTGCATATGGGCGAAAAAAAAAGAAGAAATTCGATCGCTCCGATGGCTTAAAGGGTTACCAACGCCTCCAGCGCGGGCTAAGTCGACTGATGTGGTCCGATACGCGGCGGCGGCGACGGCGGCGAATCTCGTAAAGTGCGTTGATGGCAGGACCAGGAATGCGGCAGTTTTGCTTGCATCGATGGTGGCCTGACATGGTAGGATAAGTGGAGGGAATGTCGATTGTCTTTGTTTGATGGCAGCGGAGAAAGCAGAACGAAAATCGCTTGACCGTACAAGTTTAGGTGGTGTTTTGTTTATCCGCTTTGGAGCCGCTCTGCTTTGCACAACAGCGCACTTGACAAAGTATGCATGTTCGGATCTTGTAATGTAGGATGTTGATTGAGATTACTTTTTTTCCTTGTTTTCCCTTCTTTTTTTTATTCGATTTCCTTGAGCGACATTACGACGACGGGAGCTTGATAGGATAGGTAACGAAAAGATATGACTTACGTGTGAACATATTACTCCGACAGCCCAGATATCACTCACCGAGGGTTCCCTCGAGCCAGGATAGTTATATAATTGTATTTTCCCTACTGTATATAACCGGAATGATGCATTGGTGATGCGTTGAATCAGTTGAGAAGTGGGGGTTGCCAAGTGGGTGGTCGAATGTTATCTCAAGCTTGACGTAAATTACCTCGCGCCAGCGCTGCCCCTCCATCCCACCTTGTCATCAGCAACCTTCTTAGCTTCCCCAACGAGCTACAGAAACGATTTCTTCTTTCTTTCCCTAGACAATCGAGACCACCATTTGATTCGCTTTCAAAATGTCACTCTCTAACAAGCTTTCCATCACCGATGTCGACGTCAAGGGCAAGCGAGTCCTCATCCGGGTGAGTTCGGGTACCCCGCCATCAGCACCACGCCACGTTCAAGAGCTATACTAACCCGCCCGCGCAGGTCGACTTCAACGTTCCACTTGACGGCACCACCATCACCAACCCGCAGCGCATCGTTGGCGCCATCCCGACCATCAAGCATGCCCTCGACCACGGTGCCAAGGCCGTCATCCTCATGTCCCACCTCGGCCGCCCCAATGGCCAGGCCAACGCCAAATACTCGCTCAAGCCCGTCGTCCCGGAGCTCGAGAAGCAGCTCGGCAAGTCGGTCACCTTTGCGCCCGACTGCGTTGGCCCCGAGGTCGAGAAGATTGTCAACGGCGCGGACAATGGTGCCGTCATCCTGCTTGAGAACCTGCGCTTCCACATTGAGGAGGAGGGTAGCGCCAAGGACGCCGATGGCAAGAAGACCAAGGCCGATAAGGCCAAGGTGGACGAGTTCCGCAAGGGCCTCACTGCTCTTGGAGATGTCTTCGTCAGTACGTGCATTCCTTGTCATTATCAAGCCTCTTCGAAGCTCTGTGCTAATTGATCTAGACGATGCTTTCGGTACGGCCCACCGCGCCCACTCCTCCATGGTCGGCGTCGACCTGCCCCAAAAGGCTGCCGGCTTCCTCATGAAGAAGGAGCTCGACTACTTCGCCAAGGCCCTCGAGTCGCCCGAGCGCCCGTTTCTCGCTATCCTCGGCGGCGCCAAAATTTCCGACAAGATTCAGCTCATCGACAACCTGCTCGACAAGGTCAACACGCTCATTGTGTGCGGCGGCATGGCCTTTACCTTTAAAAAGGTGATTGACAACATGAAGATTGGCAACTCGCTCTTTGACAAGCCCGGCTCCAAGACGGTGCCTAAGCTCATGGAAAAGGCAAAGGCCAAGAACGTCAAGGTGGTGCTGCCCACCGACTTCGTCACGGCCGACAAGTTTGATAAGGATGCCGCCGAGGGCTACGCTACCGACAAGGACGGCATTCCCGACGGCTGGATGGGCCTCGACTGCGGCAAGGAGTCGATCAAGCTGTTCCAGGACGCCATCGGCGAGTCCAAGACGATTCTCTGGAATGGCCCCGCCGGTGTCTTTGAGTTTGACAAATTTGCCAAGGGCACCAAGGCCACGCTCGACGCCGCCGTCGACGGATGCAAGAAGGGCAAGATTGTGATTATCGGCGGCGGCGACACGGCCACCGTGGCGGCCAAGTATGGCGTCGAGGACCAGCTCAGCCACGTTTCCACCGGTGGCGGCGCCTCGCTCGAGCTACTCGAGGGCAAGGAGCTGCCTGGTGTGACGGCTCTGTCGAGTAAGTAAATGCTTAAGTCGTATCTGGGAACCCGTTGACGGATTGGGTCTAGATAGACAGAGCAGCCGCTTGTAGGCGAAGACATGGCAAGATAGGTATACAATAAAAGTACAATTGCATTCCTGCATGGTGTGAGTATTCGTGTAGCGACTAGGTTTCAATTCACTGGGGATGATCAGCTGGCGCAAAATGTCAAATCGTTATTGGCGCAGTCATTGTATTCGTCATGGTTTACGCAGCAGGTTCCATTGCCCATTATAGCCCAGTCTATCCTCCAATTCCGACTGTGATTTTCCTCCTCGATATTCCGTACGTAGCTCCGTTTCTTCATCTCCGTTTCGACGACTCAACCTTTTTCAGTTCCTCCCTGTACGCAGTTAGCTCGAAGCTCATCAGGCACTCTTCCTTCCGAGAAGAGTATAGGGCCGAAAAGGGGCAAACGCACTTGAGCTGCGTCGAAAAATCATCCGTCGTGTCGTCGTCGTCCCAGCTCTCCTCCCATAGATGCTTGGTCTGGCCCGAGCCCTGCGCGGCTTCCGTCTGGTCTTCCGGCCAGTCTGCATCACCTCGTTAGCTTTCTTTTCCTCGCTGCGCTTGCATATTTTTTTTGTGGTAGGGTGTTGTAGAGGCGTACCATCAACAGGGAAATCCTCAAACTCGTCGTCCTCGCCAAGGGCGGCGGCCTTGGTATCTTTGGGGGGCTGCTGCTGCTCGCCGGCCGCGGTGGTGGTCTTGTCGTCGGTCTTGTCGGCGGCCATGGTGGCTGGATCCTATTGTGCGCGGTGGGTTATACGAGATCGGTAGGCAGTATTGGGAGTCAAGGTCCAGAGGTGCGATGGAAGGATGCGGCGGGTGTTGGCGCGAGTGTGACGATGATTGCGCTGGAGCTTGGGAGATCGGAGCGACCAAAGGCAGGTGGATGCTTGCGTATCAGTGGACGGCGTGGGGCAATACGCGGGCGGAAGAATTCGGTCCGTGGTATAGGGTAGGCTGGGTAGGCTGGAGAGGCTGGGGTCGGGCAAAAGCTTCAGCAAAGCCTCCATAAAATCAATGCTATCGCTTGGAGGCGTGAGAAAAAAGAGACAAAGACCTTTCTTCAATTCTCATTCAATTGACTGCCATAGAATTTTAATGCGAGCATGTTGGCGTCACGACGTCAATTCCATGTTAGCACGTGCCCCGCTTAGTGATGATACAGACCGATGCACGAGCTGGGCAACAGGGGTACGCAGTTGGCAACGTTTGCGCATCAGCATCAGCAAAGAAAACGCCACTGGCTGTTCATATCAATCCAGCCAATCAGTAAATGTCAACACCCAGTTCAAAGCGCCATTAAGCTAAGCTTCAGGACTTTGGTGAGTGAAAATATGCAATTCCAGCACATGGTCGACAATTGGTGCTAGAGAGCAACCAAGCGCTGATACGTCTTTGCTCGCTCCAGACAGTCACTCAGATCAGTTAACCAACTCTCTTTACGATCTCTTTTGAAAACTCTACCTGAAATGCGCATTACAGCGTTTGCCATTGGCCGATAACGTTCAGGGCACTTCCCCCTCAACCTACTCAACCTCCACCTCTGACGCCAAGCTAGCGCCAACAGGCAGTCTTACTTTGCCTCATCAGGACGGATCTGAAAGCCGGTGCCTGCTAACTCCGTGGAAACGACCCCGACAAGGCCTAAAATCCAGCAAGCACGCAGCTGTTGTCGTCACCCGTAGGCGGGGCCTCAGCGCCTCCCCCGTCAGATCCGGGCATTGCAAGTGTGCGCCGGTTTTCGCATCTGACAAGGCTTTCTTATTCTACATCATCTGCCTTGTCGTCTTTTTTCTCTACGAATTGCACTGTGCGCCCCCCTCTCCTTTATCTGCGGCGCTGTCTTGTTCAGTCCTGTCCGAATTGTCAACTTTTCAGCTACACACAACCACGACGTCATGAGTCGTCTCGCATCGTGGTTCGCCGGCCCCAAGGCCGACGTCGTCGACCTTCAGGCTGAGCTGGCTGTCGAGCGCGCCAACCTCGAGCAGGCCATGCGCGCGACCAACCTCATCATCAACGACGACATTGACACGGCCGAGACGGAGCTGCGCAAGGGCGCGTCCACCTACCATGACCTCGGCACCACCCTCGTCTTCTTCATGAAGGCCATTCTGGGCTTCGAAAAGGAGAACATCAGCCACGCCGCCGACCTGCTGGCGAAATGCGAGACGAGAGCCTGGGAGGACCTCAAGCGCGCGCAGAAGCGGGCGGCGGCGGGTCACGCGGCGGGCGAGATTTACCCTCCAGGCACCGAGTACGAGCTCGTCGTGACGCAGACGCAGCTCATGTCGGCTGTCTTGGGCGTCCTCAATGAGAGTGTGATTGAGGCAATGAAGAGCTTCTTGAAGCTACGACGGGCGTACATAACGCTAGACGCCATCCTCACGAAGGAGAATGAGTACTTTAAAAAGCAGCGCACGCGGACCGGGTCTAGTAGTGCCACCGTTTCCAGCGCTCGCGGCTCGCCAGAGGACAATATCGTTTTCTCGGCAGCACAGACGCCCGTCTCATCGAGCACTAGCCTGGAAGCACTGTCGATAGATACAGAAAAGCTGCCTGCGACGCTGGGCAGCACGGCGCCGGCGCTGCAGGAGATCGACATCGAGCTCGCGAATCCGATTGACGCCTTTATCCACTCGGGCGTCAACATGTGCATGGGCATCTTGATGCTCATGATGTCGCTGATGCCACCGGCGTTTGCCCGCATCCTGTCAATTGTCGGCTTCAAAGGCGACCGGGAGGCTGGCATTCGCATGCTCTGGCGATCGGTAGCCCATCCCAATGCAGTATGGATCCCCCCCCCAAAAACGACTCAATTTCATACTGACATGATCATGTAGAATGGTGCATTTGCCGGCATCATGCTGCTTAACTTTTATCACAGCATGCTGGGCCTCGTTGACATCCAGCCGCACGAGGCCGACTTTGACGAATCGGCTGAACCCTACGGCACCCCCCAGCACAAGGTCGCCGAGCTCCTGGCCACGATGCGCGAGCGCTTCCCGCAGTCGCGCATGTGGCTCATCGAAGAAGCCAAAGGCCTCGCCGGTCGCCGCGATCTGCCCTCTGCCATTGCCACGCTCGAAGGCGGCACGCAGTCCAAGATGAAGCAGGTCACGGCGATTAACCAGTTCACGCTCGCCCTCTTTTCCATGTCGGCCCACGACTGGCCGCGCATGCGCAAGTACTTTTTGCACTGCGTCGAGGTTAACACCTGGAGCGCCACGCTCTACTATTACATGGCCGGCGCCGCATCGCTTGAGCTGTACCGCGACGCGGTCGCGCGTGGGGACACTGCCTCAGCTGCCACCGAGAAGAAGACGGCCGAAAAGTATCTCCTCAAGTCTGGCGAAACGTCGACCAAGAAGAAATTCATGGCGCGCCAACTGGCGTTTGAGACGTTTGTGCAGCGCAAGGTACAGAAATGGGAAGCGCGCCGCAAGGAGCTCGGCGTGGACCTGGCCGATGCCGTGGCTGTGAGTCCTGCGGTGGAAATGATGTTTGCCTGGAGCGGACCAAAGTGGATGGCGACGCGCGAGTTTGAAAAGGCTCAAGAGTGTCTGGCGTGGAGCAGGCTCACGGCGCCGGCTGATAAATTAGAGAAGCTCAAGGAGCGAGATGAGCTAGGCGTGCGGGCCGTCTGTCTGGCATCCATTTTGCGCGGCTGTAACCGCCTTGACGAGGCCAGGGAGCTGCTCGAGGTAGAGGTTTTATCCCATGATAAGTACGTACACCCCCCCGGCCGGGAAAGGAGAAGAGCGCTGACTGGGATAATAGAAATCTGTTCAAGGGCGGTCACAAAGAAGATTACGTTGTGCCCGCCGCGATTCACGAAGTCGCCGCCATTGCGTGGGCCGAGTGCGGCCAGCCGCCCGCCGATCTCGACGCGGCGCAGACGGAAGAGTATCAGAGAACCAAGGCCAAGAAGTGCGAGGAGAATCTGGAAAAGGCGCGCGTGTGGGAAGCTTACGTCCTGGATGCGCGGATGGGCATGCGGATCCAGTGCGGGCTGGCGACGCTGGCGTGGTATCGCAAGAAGAAGGGCTGGGCGGCGTAGATGTTTTCATGGATTGCATTTGATCATGTGCTGGGCATATGAACACTGGGCTGCATTTATGGGTATAGACTTGGTATATCTTGCATTCTAGAAAACGGACAAGACTATAGACAGGACGGCAATGGGTATCATGTATCAGCATCAATAAACTTGGGGTATTTTGCCATCATGATCAACCTTTTACTTTCTCGGCGCATTCCAGCTGTCAAGACGCTTTCCAGCTACATCTCCCAGTATTACCTATCTCGCCTTTTGCCACCTTGTCCTTATTCCCCCTTCCTTCTCCGCAGCGCCTCCAGCCCATTCCGGACCAGGCCCGCACTGCTTCTCCGCCTCGGCCTGCAAGTCCTCGAGCACAGCCCCCCCGGCGGCCCGTGTCCATATGGTGGTCGAAATGGCGAAATGGGTCAAATAGATTTTCCTCCATTTTTCATGCTGCACCCACACCTACTATAGAATAGGTTCTCTCAGATATATAACAGTAGCACTATAAAGTTATACCAGAAAATCTCGAGTAATTCTCGTTGATTACATGTAGTAAAATTAGACTATGAAGACAATATTACATTAGTAGAACTTGGCCTCTAGCTCAGAAGTAGCATTGAAGTTCTGCAATGGTTGAAGACGTTCTTCAAGAATATAATTCTGTTTGGCGACTTTTCGATGGAAGCTCAGTAAAAAACGTGATGAAGTACTAGGGAACAGGATGAGAGGTGTCAGCATATTGATTCAAAAAGCTATCTGAATGTGCTGGCTACACTAGATGATACATGTGCCGTGGCTACGGAAGGATCGTTGTCTCGGCTTCCGTACCGTCTGCCAGCACAATGTATCTCCCAATGTATAGTTTCTCTTTCCATCTATTTCGCAGCAGCATTTTTGCACTGTTCGTATGCTTGGTAACCTTCTTCAGCGCATTCTTTCACCGTGTTTTCTTCCTTGGAAAACTTGACGCACTCCTTGACCCTGTCCTGCTGTGCCTTTTTGCACCGCGCGAGGTTTTCGGGACTATTCCGTCCCAGAGTCTTGGCCACATCATCTTTGTACTTTTCGACGAATTCGGCACTCAGACGCTCGACGAGGTCCAATGCTTGGTCTTCAGCTTTCTCTAGATCTTCTTCGGCCAGTTTAACCTAGCATCAGACGAATTAGCACCAATGTCGTGCAATCATTGTTGTGCACGGTGAGTCTCGAACATACCCAGTTCTTGCATTCTTTGATCATCTTGATCGCGGCGAAAGACATTGTGCGCTTAGCCTTGGCGTCCATATGTTTGGCTGAGATTAAAGAGTTAGACAGTTGAATAAAGGAATTATTACTCTGACGTGGGAATCTTACCGGACGACAGGATCTTCTTTTGTTCCTCAACCTTGACCATAATGGCCAGAATCTCAAGAGCCTTGAAATACATGTTAGAATAGATGAAGAGGTGAATTCCGTGAGACAACTTACGTATAAATGCGCAGTATCATAATCAGGAATCACTGGCTTGGGACTCAGGTCGCTGAAGCCTGGGACTGTTCCGTATTCGTCGAGAAGGGGACTATCGAAGCTGTTAGCGGAAGTCTCTCAACCCTTGGTGATAGTAAGGCTGTCCATTTCTTACCCGTAAGAAAAGTCGTGCTTGCAGGCAAAGCTCTCAAACTTGTCGGCCCACGACTTGACCTGCCCGAGCACTGCCTCTGCAGATCCAGACGGAATATCCTTGGGTGATCCTCCCTTTTTTCCCATAAAGATACCCAACTCGCCTTGGTAGAAGAGTGACACGTCCACATTAGTATGCTTATTCACTTCTTCCATGCTCTTCTTCACGTCTGCGGTCAATTCTCCCTTGACGCCCCAGAAGCTCAATGAAGCCTCAGCGCTAAACAAAACAAGCATCAGTATTACTTCCGGATTTGATAATCTCAAACTGTAAATCCGCGGCAAGACTTACTGTGCCTTGAGATCTGATGTCTTGGTATTATCTTTGGAAGTAAATGTGACGCGAGCAATCATCTTGCCACCAGTCCTGAATCCTGTTGGTTTTTTCGCCCTTTGATTAGTGAAAATCCTCGGAGAACCATGAAATGAGATATTTACCATGAACCCACCGGTTTCCAAACTCTTGAGTAAATTGCCCGGCCTTATATCTCGCCTTATTGAGCTCGAATCCACCAGGTGTAGTCAACTGCCTCTCAACATCAAGAAAAGCAACATATGTAAGAGCGTTTTTGGCAAACTACAACTGACTGTTAGAAGGTTTTCCTTGCCATTTTTCAGAGCTTTATCATGTATGAATATTACCTTTGCCTGGTTCAGGTAGTTACCGGACACAGCAGCACTCTGGCCCCAACCGGAGATAGTTGCGCCACCGCTGATACCGAGAAGCTGCAAGTAGGAGCTGCAACGCATATTAGCCAAAGTCTTTTAAGACCGCATACATCGAACGCATACTCATAATCCTCGGTGAACTTGTACTCCTTTCTTAAAGTGCCAGGGCACTTTGGATCCTCAGCGCGAGTTTGTATCTCATTCGTCGCAAGCAATCTGTCCTTTTCTTCCTTTTCCTTCTTCTTTTGCTCTTTCAGTTCTTTCAATTTAGCAGCGACACGATCTTTGAGCTCATTGGGGCTGGGGACCTCAAAGTATTGCGTCGCGTCGACACCATTGAAGTCCTCTACGTCGGCGGTGGGTGGGATGAAGTCGAAAATTGTCTCAGCTTGAGTCGTCTCATTGCCGGCGGGAGCAGCCGATTCATCTGTCTCATCTCTCTTGTTCTTTTTAGACCAGACAACGGCGTCGACAATTTTACCCTTCTCTAGGAAAGTGTTGTACCTGTGTTCAAGTTAGAACCCTTTTTTTCCTTTTCTTTCCCGGACAAGCAATAGCTCAAAAATTACTTACCCTTGCCCTCTGGTCAAGAGGCCAACTCCTTTGTTCTTGTTCTGATTGCCCACGCTTGCAGGCGGAGTGTCGACTTTGTCTGGCTGTTCCTTGCCGGAATTGTTCGATGGCTTGTCACCCTGGCCTTCCTGTCGTCTCTCAGGCTCAAGCGAAATTTCTTTATTCTCTTCCACAAAGTCAACCTAGATTCGAAGAACTGATTAGCACATGAAATTTCCGAACGGAAAGCAGTCAATAATGCAATGCTCACGTTTTCGTGCTTTTCGATCTGGTCGAGCACTTCCCTTGAGAATTTGCCCGAGTAGCCATGAAAACCGATAGCTTCTGCGCGGTAGGTATGTTCAATAGCCTGACCTTGATTCGAATCATCTCTAGCGTTTTTTCCCTTATGCAGGTCGTTGACCCATTCAATATGCTTGTCAATATGCTCAGCCTTCAAGTCTGGCTTCAGGACCACGATATGGCTGTAAAGTAGGTTAGCATCAGAGTGCCATGGTCTGAGAAGTTGTCTAACAAGGCGGGATAAGTTCTTACCCGAGTGACCCGGCCGCGTCATTCTTGGAGGATTCAGAGTCTGCTGCTCCGGCCATATGGAGTAGAGTAGGCCCGAAGGCAAGCGACCAATACATAGGCTTCATCTTGAATTTAAACAGAACCGTGTAATGTACAGCTTGAGATAGAAACAAGTGTATCTTGACGAAAGCTGTTTGTTGGCAGGCACGCCCGCCACGCTGACTCAGCATGGATGCCACCCACATCGTCATCCCTCTAGGCAGCTTCCCTTCCTCTTTCTCTCTCTCTCTTCATCATCACGAATATACCTGTTTTCCCTGCTTCTAGCCAGTGTGCCGACCGGTCGTGATACTTCCCTCCATCTCTCTCCCTGGCTCTCGCTTGATTCGCCACACTGTTGGTGGATGATGGCATAGTCAATCCAGGATGTTGGGAAGACAGGTCTTATAAGAAGTGCAGTCAAGGTGAAAACCGATACAAAGGCTGTGGTCCGGAATGGCCTGGTGATCTCGGGACCTAGGAAATGAAATTACTGTTCACCAGGCACAATGATGCACATGCATTCTAATCCTTGAAAAGGTATTCATACTCGGCGCCTTAGTACTATTGCTTATTCTTGCGGCGGGACGATACGAGTCAGCTACAACAAAGCTAAAAAGGACTGCTAGAACTAACTACTAAAGACGTTTGTCAATCGTTGCTAGTTACCGAGAATGAGTAGCATCGCGGACCTTGCGCATCAGCATTGTGTAGCCTTGGCAGTGTGGACGTGAACTGAATAGTGTTTCAAGTAGACACTCTGACTTCACCATGCTCGCGTGACGCGGCACTTATTACAGCTGTGCATGGGATGAATGAATTTCACAAAAGAAGCAAGAGCCGTTCGGGTCACTTTACCCGGGAACCGGGAACCGGCTTTGCGGTTGAGGACCACATGGCGTCGTGAGAACTAGTCTATTTTTGGCCATTAGAGTTCTCAAACAAGACTAGAGTGGGCTATGCTATCTGCGGTTGCTTATACATGGGGCGATGAGAACCCGAAGGAGACAAGCCACTGCACCCACCACTCCATGAGTAAGGTACGCGGCACATATAGTTGGCGGCAGTCGCACCAAGTGCGCGCTCTCATGTAGAGTTCAGGGCCCGGGTTGATTACTCGAAGCTACTTGGAGATGAAGTCATTTATCAGCTACGATAGTATGCCTTGCAAGTGATGGCTATCCTTGGCCGCCACATTCGCGCCAGAAATTACCCCTGTCCCGTCTCCGAGTAAGTGCCTCTCTGCATGACGGCATGTGTATACGAAGTCTCAGTAATGCATCGCCCAATAACCGTCAATGCCCTATAAGAGTGGGGGCCAGACTCGTCGCGATCGAGGCACTAAAGTTGAAAGTCGATTTATCATGGATAATCAAAGGAAACATTTATTATCAATCTACTTGGCACATAATATCTTCTTGATAGCTTATATGATATGAAGAATCACAATAGAAATTGAAACCCTGTTACGGATCAGAGCGCTCTATATAGAAGACTCGGACTCAGCTTGTCTCCCTCCACGGCGCATCCGATACCCCGCAACCATCACGGCAATTGTACAGATAGCCACATTGCTTACCCGGCAGGGGATGCTATTGGCACACTAATGTACTAATGCCACACTGTCATTCATGCCTAAATTACCTCGGCCAAGTTACCAAGTGCCGATCTAAGTTCAGATGCATGTGGCCATACACAAGCACCAGGCCCCCTTTTCTAGAGTCCAAGTCAACTCCACCCAAAAATGGCACTTCCATTATCATGCTTTCTTCCCATGATACCCCTCCTCGTAATGACCAACAAGGTGATCAGACGCAACCTCATCCTGAGCCTAAATGCTCACTCAGCCCTAACTGAGTCAATGACAAGATCCGCCGCGGCTAACCATGACGTCGAGTTAGACTCTTGTTATCATGCCAGATTCGGACGAAAACATCAAGGCTGTGCGCACAATGGCATGATGCATGATTGTTCAGTCCGCGGAAGCCAAACACCCCTTCATATTCTGTACCTGACTGACACCGCGGTTCTTTCAGGTCTTTCGCGGGTCTTTGAATGATGCCATTACGCGCATGTTGCATGGCCCATAATCTCATCCTCTTAATTATTGTTTTCTCAGCAGACTAAACCCTCTCTGTGATCCTTCTAGGTCTCGGTGTCGGGACCGAGCGAGTACCGGAATAACGTCATGCACGCTTGGAGACTTCTCCTAGCATACAAGGCAAAAGGCCTTTAGCGTTTGTTGCGCATCTCTCTTGTATATAAGCCGTGTCCACCCGCCCCAGCACCGCTAAACCCCCAGTGTGCTCAGCGGCCAACACATTCATTCGATAACTTAGTACACAATCGCTCTTTACCATCTACAAAAGTAGTACTTGCAATATGAAACCCTCAGTGGTGCTCCCTATGCTTCTGGGGCTGGCTGCAGCCGGTCCGACCCCAGCGGCCGAGCCAGAAGTCCAGCTCAAGGCGCCTTGGAACCTCCGGACCATCTCTTATCGGGATAAACCCAGGTTTGCCATTGTGAATGTCTTCCGCAACTTCAAGTACTACTATCAAACTTGGACCAGCAGCAATACATACTATGCGTATGTTGTTGACTCGGGGGTCCGAATCTCACACAAGGAGTTTGAGGGCCGTGCTGAGAACCTCTGGACTGCCTACAAGACCAGCTCCGGCCAGGACGACTTTGAAGACAAGACCGGCCATGGCACCCACGTTGCTGGCATTATTGCTTCCAAGACGTACGGCGTGGCCAAGACTGCCAAGGTGGTCGCCGTCAGGGTCATCAACGACAAAGGGCTGACGTCGACGGCCACCATAATCAAGGGCCTGGAGCAGGCCATTGCCGACATTGCCAAAAAGGACCGACACAACAATGCCGTCATCAACATATCGCTCGGCGTGGAATGCTCCCAGGCCATGAACACCGTCATTAGCAGGGCGTATCAT
The DNA here is from genome assembly GCA_030777785.1 of Beauveria caledonica. Classification (NCBI taxonomy): domain Eukaryota; kingdom Fungi; phylum Ascomycota; class Sordariomycetes; order Hypocreales; family Cordycipitaceae; genus Beauveria; species Beauveria caledonica. The sequence goes on along the minus strand of JAPFSE010000117.1, from coordinate 15,544 downwards.
CGCCGTGATGCGAGCTACAAAAACCCGGCCGGTATTCTAACGGTGGTTGCCTCGGGCAACGAAGCTGTCAATTCCGCCACATGCTCGCCAGCCTCATCCCGTGAGGCCATTACCGTTGGAGCAATCGGGCCTAATTGGAACGTTGTGAGCTGGTCCAACTTTGGAAACAGTGTCGATATTCTCGCTCCTGGGGACGACATCATTTCGCTTTCCGGTAAGAGCGACACGGGAACCAAAACCCACTCCGGTACTTCAATGGCTTCGCCCCACGTTGCCGCCCTGGCTTTGAACGCCATGGCCCTCTACTCCAAGATCTCCACTCAAGTCCGTTGGTTCCTGGTGGAAGAAACGGCCACCAAGGACAAGATCCAGGGCAACCTTCGTGGTGCGCCTAACCGGCTCGCCAACAACAACAACAGCAAGCAGGAAAGTTGTGAGCGCAAGGAGCCCAAGAACGAGAGCGAAGACGATGAATGTTGAGCGGCTGAAACTGCCGAGATATGTGGGGTTGGGCTGAACAGACAGATCTGTGATGTATGGAGATGTTACGTCCAAGCTGCACAAGTTCACGTTTTACCTCGGGTTATTCTCATTCAATACGAGTTTGGTGCCATTATTATTTACACTCAGTCTTTGTGACTCGCTTGATGAATTGGTCGAACTTCCATATAGTTTCGTACAAGCCTATTCATCCTCTCTTTTGCCTGAGTAGCTGGACGTTACCCTCTAGAGTCCTCACAGGTCCTCGTAGTACTCTAACAGCTGAGCCAGATGCTCAAAGACTACCCAGTAGTTGCTAGTCAGTCTGTTCTCCTTTATACAGACCAGAGGCTCTTTAGCCGACTTTCCAACTCTATCAGTTCTTTTTGACCTATTCTTCTGTTCCTACTGCTGGTGATGCTTCAAAACGAGCTGCTCTAGAGACGGCTGAGAGTGTTAGCATGCCGGATGATAAATAGCTAAAAGAACTAATGTGTTTCATTATCAATACTAAGATCTAGGGCTATCTTCGCATGATCCTGAGAACCATCTCGCAGTGTTTCACCAGCCTTTTTCATTTATTTTCGAGACAGTGAGAAAGACGATTTGGGATTTGTTGCATTCTTAATCACTCTCACTGACATTGACCCGGCTCAACCTTGTGTTTTTCCGTACTCGTTGCGGCGCTACGTCCCCCCAAACTTGACCATGATGCTGCCCGACCTCGTGCCCACCGCATTCCCCAAATAACTATCCGCCTCCACCATGCCCTGCCAGCTGACCGGGTAGGAGACGCGGACGTGACGGCTTCTGAACCTGTGCTCACACAGGAATCCCCTCTCGTCTGCGTTTTCCGCGCCCGCTAAGTTGGTGCTCGTAAAGCTGGACCGCTGATCGCGGCTGTGGTCCGCGAGACACGCCGTGGGCCACTAGTCTTGAGCAGATCACTGCCATATTATCTTGTTTTTGCAGACTATCATGGCCTGATTGAGCCGCCTCTTCTGTTTGCTTGCTGTGCATCAAGCCAACACAACGGACCTGGAGAACCATGACTGCCAGACACAGATGCGAGGCGTATTTCTCAAGCAAAGACGCAAGTCTCATGGGCTAGCTCGAAAGACCGAACCATTGTTTTACCTGCCGACATGCTCGGCAGTCATGTGCAGATTGTGGCATGAGCGACGAGCCGCAGCACAGCCGAAATGACTGTAGCCAGAGATGACTCTCCCATCTCTCTTGGATACGGCCGGTTCTTCTTTTCCAGCATGAGCCAAAGTTTCGATTGTCGAATAATTTCCGAGTAGAAGCACTCAATTGCTCAATGCACTACTGGTGCTATTTCCTTTGGCTTCCGACTTGAATTCTTTGCCCGCATGGTCGCAAAGTCCTGCAGGTAGGCCCTCATGACGGGCTGCATCGACGGTCAGCGCCATCTCGCAGGTTTCTTTCCGTGCTCTGTCTGAAATGGGCGAGGTACGAACCGATGATTGAACGCGAGTGACTTCAACACCTCATCATGCCGAATAGATGCATTTCATGGTCTGAAGCTGGCGATGTTGGCCGGGCTCGGCGAACTCGCTGGGTTTGTGGCAAGATGGCTGCATATTTCTGCAGCGGATGCATACGATGACGCCACGGAAGTTATTTATGATTTATTGATGGCTGCATTGTGCATGCCATGCCGGGGTGGGTGGTGATGGGACGTCCAATTTTGCACGTCAGGGGCGATACCACGCTGTACCTGCATGGATTCACGGGTGTGGCTAATTTAGCCAAAACGCCTCTCTCCGACACGAGACCTTTTAGTTTATTTTTTGCTCAAGGCCGTTGGTAACTCGTAACGGGCTAGTCAACTAACTTGCTAGGTCGTTATTAGTTGGTTTTCTGTCGGAATAACGCATGTAAGTAGCTGGCAGCCTCTCCTTGTCTGTCACTTCATCCATAGACTAGTTATAGGTAATCATCATATTTTCGCCGCCCCCCTTGGCGTTTCCCTCCGTCATCATCATCATCATCATCATCAAGACAATTCGCCAATTCGTATTTTACCGCCCCGCGAACATCGGGCCGCGCCTCCATTTGCTCCATTATAGACTGGCCTGCATATATCGTTCGCCCTGCGACCCTACAACCCAGCGCCGCCATCCCTGCTTTAATAGCCAGACAGCGTCCGAGCTCAGGAGCAGCCCGCAGGCCGGCTATCCAGGCACCGCACAGACTTTGGCTTGGTAGGCTTCGCATTTTGGACAATTTCTGCCCTTGGAGGCAAGGACAAAAAAAAAACCAGGACCATCTCTCGTGCCGCTGTTTGCTTCCCCTCTGTCGTACTACTAGTAGTCTGACATGCACGCAACGCTGCCGGCGACGTCGCCCGCGCATCGCCACTCGCCCTGCTTTATTCGTCGACTATAACCTGTCCATCCGCTGTCAACCTGCTCCATCCGCCTAAGAGACACCAGCCCGTGTCGTCTCCATTGTGGCTCCTTTGCGGCGCGCATGCCTAGCGAGACGCCTCCCTCCTCCTGACCTCCCTCCTCCTTGCATCATGGAGCGCGATCCGTCTGACGGTCCCCCTATCGCCGTCCCGACCCGAATTCACTCTCATCGCCACGCTCTCCAGCGCTCCAATAGCGCCCGATCCAAAGTCACCGTGTCCGCTGCCCAGCCGAACCCTGGCGCAAGCCCAGAAATCATCTCCGACCTCATCTCCAGCCTCAGTACCTCTCACTTCGATTCGCTCCCCCTTGCCGGCCCGCCCAGTCCCTCTCGATTCGACACTCGAACAGCCGCCTCTTCCGACACAACTGACCTCATACACGACGCTGCCACATCCCCCGTCGTCCGCACCACGAAGCCACCCTCCGGCTACTCTTCCGTGACCAGTCCTAAGAGTCCCCGAGCCTCCTCTACCGACGGCTTCCGGTCATATCTTCGTGGGAGCAGCCTCTCCCGCGCCTCGTCCTCTGCTTCCCTGAACTCCCGGAATGATGATACCAGAAGTATCGGCAACCTTTCCATAGAGCCTGGATTTGCCCCCGATCCCGAGCTGCGTCCGCGTCGCTCCCACGACAGCTGGGGTAAGAAGACCGGTCGTCGCCAAAAGGACATGTTGTATATGAGCTCCAAAGAGCGCCTTCGAGAAAAAGACCTCGACCGCAAGTGGCCCGGTGCTACAATGCCTTCAGCCAGTGGTGCGAGCAGCATCCACAGCGGCGGACGAGCCGATCCGTTTCTTGCCGAGACGGCTATCCGCGAAGAGCCCGGTCACACCAACGTTCGCTGCTCCAACGATACCTTCAACGGCCTCCAAGCCATCCCTAACCGCGAATCTAGCCTAAGAAAGCCGGGCCACAAGAAACGCAACAGCGCTCGCCGGTCAAGGCAAAATAGCGAGTCAGATCCCATACCCGAAGGTGCAGAGTACAGCCGCGGTGGTGTCATCTCCCGGACAAATCATAAGCGCGGCGAGTCAGACGCCGGGCGATCCTTTTTGTTTGACGTGGATGAGTATGCCGCCGTTACGCAGGCCCTCGACGATCAGTACGAGCGTGAGAATCGCCGCCCGGAGCCGTCCCTCGACTACCGACAAAAATCTTTTCTCGACGACATTGACCACGAAGGAGCCCCCGCGCCCGCCATCTCCAACGGCCGCCGACCATATGCGCGAGAGAATATTGCAAACGGCCGCTTGAGCCCGTTTCCTTCTGTCGATCTGCGCCAAAAAGGGAGCGGTTCCAAACTGAAGCGTCTTTCTGGTGTTGCTCCCATGGCTCCCTCGCGCACGAGTGAACACTCCGAGCGAACAACCCATTCCATTGCGTATGAGCGACCTGTCTCAGCAGACTCCGTCGACGACAATGTCGAGTCGTACCTATGCTCGCCGAGGCTATCACAAAAGATCAAGCACCCGCAAACTGGAAGGGTGATTTCATTCTCCGAAGTCGGTGATGCCGAAGGCTCCGCCGTCTTTTGCTGCGTCGGTATGGGACTGACACGATACATAACCACCTTTTACGATGAGCTGGCTTTGACGTTGAAGCTGCGTCTTATTACTCCGGACCGTCCGGGCGTCGGTGACAGCGAATCCTACGCCGACGGTACCACAACACCACTGAGCTGGCCAGGTATTATACGTTGCTCTCCATTGTGATTTTCGCTAACATGTCTAGATGACGTCTACGCCATCTGTCAGGCTCTGAAGATAACAAAGTTTTCCATCCTCGCCCACTCTGCTGGGGCCATCTATGCCCTGGCGACCGCCCTCCGTATGCCACAGCATATCCGAGGCAAAATCCATCTTCTTGCGCCATGGATCCCCCCTTCGCAGATGAATGTTTTTGGTTCCTCGCAAAAACCGCCCACCCACGCCCTTCCTACATCCCAGCGCATCCTCCGCGCGCTCCCCACGCCGATCCTCAAAGCCGCCAACAGCAGCTTCATGAGCGCTACAAGCTCGTCGATTACCAGCTCCCTGCCCAAGACGAGCCGACGCACTAAGCGCAAGGGCAACGGAAAAGAAGGCCGCAGCGTCACGCCCTCTGGGCGAGAGCACGCCGAGCTAGCGACGTTGGATGGGGTTGATGCCGCTGGCCTCGTCCCCACACCCGACGCCACGGAGAACATGGACCGCATGCACCCACCAGAAAGCAGTATGTATGCGGGCGCGAATCCGGAAGAGGCCGCGGACAAGGAGCGCCAAGTATTGTACGACACGCGCTTGACACACGCCATCTGGGACCTCGCCACAACGGGCGCCAACCCGGCCGTCGACCTGCTCGTGTGTCTGGAACGCCGACAGACGATTGGCTTTCGGTACGTGGACATTACGCGGCCGGTTGTGATCCACCACGGCAGCAAGGATAATCGCGTGCCGGTCGATAACGTCAAGTGGCTGGGCAAGAGCATGCGACGGTGCGAGGTGCGCGTCCTCGAGGGCGAGGGACACGGGCTCATGTCGAGCGCGACGGTCATGGGCTCGGTGCTCATGGAGATGAGCAAGGAGTGGGAGGATTGGATGCGTGTGACGGGAGATGATTCCCGGCAGCGAGAGCGTGGACGGCGAACGTTGCAGCGGTAATAGACGTGTTTTTTTTTGCTACTTTTTTTCGACTTTCAATTTGTCATGGTATTACGTGTTGGATATCCCCAAGATTTAAGGTTTTTATATCACGGACGGCAATGATGTTGTCTTTTTTTTTTTTTTTAATTTCTACCCCACGCGGTTTTATATCACTTGTTTGATCTCGTCGTTTCGATAACTGCTTGGAAAAGCTGGCGCATGTCATGATTGTCATCTGTTCTAGGCATTACAACGACCAGCCGCATCATTACGGTGTAATTATACCCCAACTCTTCTTTCACTGTGGCCATCAAGGTCAGCCCTGCCCGCTCACTCTCGTAGAATACTCAGCATCGCCCTCACCTTGTCGCCCTCGCCTTGTCGCTGTCTCGCCTCCCAACATGGCTCAGGCATCCTCGGTCAATACCCGCGTCCAGTCGTATTTCCGCCACTCCTTCTTGAACCCTTCCACCCTCGGATCCGCTCTCTGCCACCTGCCCTGCTTCCTCACGACATGCGGCTCCGCGTCCACAATGCCGCCAATGACCTCGCGCGCAAACACATCCCCCCGCGGCCACCGCCCTGCATCCTCCACAATGTGGCCGAGCCCGCCATCCAATGTGAACCACACATGAAAGTAGGGCATCTCCTTTGCAATGGACCTCCGAAACGCCATGCGTCCGAGCCCTTGCCGCGCCGCGGCCCCCGTGTCGATAATCTTCTTGTGCTGCGCCCACTCTTCATCCGCCGCCAGAAAGGCCTCTTTAAAGTAGGCCGGCGCGGTGGCGCCCTCGGCATAGGGAATCGGCACGGCGCTCATGGCCGCGTGGCGGTGCCGCGCCGGCGCCGCGGCATTCTCGTAAAATAGCACCTCGCGGCCCTGCGCGTGGTACATGCGCGTCAGGCTCTTCATAAAGTTGCGCAGCTCCTCCCACTCATCATCATCGCACTCGAGCAGGTTGCGGCGGTGCGTCGTCGGCACAATGACGGCGCCGCCAGACGACACCTCGGGCTCCGTCGCGAGCGTCAAGAAGACGCGCGTGCCGAGCGCGAGCACCGGCGCGAGCGGCGGCGTCTGCGTGTCGTCGTGGTGGCACAGCGGACACGTCTCGAGGATGCGGTTGACTTTTTGGAATTCGTGCACGGCCATGTTTTTAAGGTTCATCTCGCTCTTGTGCACGCGCTTGGCGAGCTTTTCCGCGTTTTCGTCCATGTACTCGAGGTCGTCGTCAAACTTGGCGTCTTTCGCGATGCGCTCCGCCAGACGCATGCCCTCGCCGCCGGCCTGTCCCTTGGTGCGCCGCTCCTCGCGCAGCATGTCGTCAATCGTCATGTCGTCGTTGGCGATGACGGTGCCGCGCTCGCGCCCGCGCCGCGTGTCGACCGTCTTGACCTCGTTGCGGATGTGGCCCGCCAGCAGCCGGCTGTCCTGGCCGCCGAGCACGACCGACTGCGCGGCCGAGGATGCGGACGCGGTAAAACCCGCGGCGACGCGGTTGTACTCTTCCTCGAGCTGTGCGGCGTTGGGCGCCCGTCGGAGCTTGGCCTTCATCAGCTGCGCACGGAGGCGGTTCAGCGCGGTCTGGTCCATCGGCGCAACGACAGTCGCGGCGGGTGTGTCGGCGGGGGGCGGTGGAGGGGAAGCTTGTCGCGGAGGGGGAGATGATGGCTTCTGTTTAGCAAGACGCTCTTTGTAAAAATCGCCAGTCGGCTTTTCCTTCATGTTGTAGCCTTTGCCGTAGCTCTTGGCCCGGTCCAGCTCCTGCTTTTCTTCTCTGGCGTCGTCAAACTCCTGCAAGCTTCCAAAGCGCTCAAGCGCGATATCCTCGACCGGTCGCCCAGTCTCTTCCGCCATGCTATACACGCCGCGCAGCTTGGTCATGCGCCAGTTAGACCCCGAGTCGCCGAATGTGTAGTCGATCACGCGCTCTTTTGGCTCGGGAGATGGTTCTGCCACAGCAGGCTGTTGGCTGAGACCGCGATTGATTTCGCGTACTGATATGACTCGCTCTGGTTCCTTCGGTGGCGTTTTTTCCTTGGCTGCCGGCCGGTTAATGTGTTCGATGTCGAGTGCCGACGGCGCCGTCATCCATGCATCTCGAACGAGCGCGCTGCCGGCATCGTCCGATGGCTTGTCATCTGCCTCCTTACGTCTCTCGCTGTGGTCTCGGTTCCGGTGTCTGTCGCGGTCTCTGTGCCTGTGTCGTGAGCCATCGTCCTCGTCGCGCGACCGCCGCCGCCGTTTGTGTCTGTGGTCGTCGTCCTCGTCGCGGTGGCGCCGGCGGTGACGGTCGTCGTCGTGATGTCGGTGATGGTGCTTCTTGCGGTCGTCGCGGCGATCGCGCTTGGCCTTGTCGGCGGCAAGCTGCTTCTCAAACTCGTCGAGGCCGTCCATGGTGGCGTGCAAGGATGAAGTTGTAGATGCTGAAGCTACAGAGAGCTAAAAGTTTGCCCCACTGGCACTGGAAAGATGATTGCATGCGGTGCTATTTAGCAACGAATGAAACGACCAGGTCTCATATAACTCAAATTTGCTTTCATTTCATTTTCAAACTTTAGTCATTACTATTCTCTTTTCAGGAGTCTAAAAGTTGACACGGCGGTATCGCACCACTTCATCGCCATGGAACGATCGTTCGACGTCTATTCGATAGCCTCTTATACGAGGCACCATCTTTATCCAAATTGCCCAATAGAGAATCCCAGACACTAATACTGCGAGGCACGAAAGAGGCAGAATAAAGAATGTTGCTCGACTGAGGGAGACCGCAGGGGGCGGAACAATGGGCCCGACGATCAATATGCCGTTGAACAGCAGATACAATATCGAAATGGGCAGATATGTATGCCACGGCGACTTCCAGCGCTCTGTCTTATTCCATTGCAGATAAATCAATCCAGCTGTCAGCAGAACATTGATCCATGCTCGAGGATATAAAGACCTGTCCTGTTAGCTCGTCGTCGACGGTCGGGTGAAGAGTAGCACCTACAGTTCTATAATTGCATCATATGATGAGCCTAAAGGCGGCGCAACGAGGGCTACGACAGTAACTGCCCAGTGAAGCACGAGCTGATCAGTTAGCAATGGTCGTGATCGGTCAGTGTTGTACGTACCGACGCTGCCGGAGCATTGCAAGGCTTATTCGACGCCCAGAACCTGCCAAACGGCAGTATTCTCTCTTTTCCCAGCTCCTGATTCAGCCGTGAGTGGGCAAAACTCGTCGCCAAGACACTTCCCAGACTACTGACTGCCACAAACACAGGCAGCGTCTTGGCCGCCGCGCTCTTCCCAAACATGTTCTGGAAGAAGAGCGCAGCAACCAGCATCTCCGACGTTGCCAGATCCAGCTTGCTCACCGCGGCAAAGTACGCAATATTTGCCAGCATGTACAGCACGGTGACGATGCCAACCGCCAGAGGCGCCGCAATCGCCAGCGTGCGGCGCGGGTTCCGCACCTCGCTCAGCACATAATTGGCGCTCTCCCACCCGCTAAAGGTGTAGATGATGCTCAGCAGCGCGTTGACGTAGGCGTGAAAGCCTCCGCCGGCGCTGGCGTACCGCGCAATGTCCGCCCCGGAAAAGGAGTGCTCAAAGTTGTGCGGATCGTCGGTGCCGCGGTATCCCGCCAGCGCAGCCACGCCGGAAAATGCGATGACGAGCATCACGACCACCTTGAACATTCCCACGGTATTCATCAGGCGGACGCCCCATTGCGGGAGGAGACTGTGCAGCAGCACGGCAAAGGTCACGCAGCCGATGCCGATGGCGCGCGCGGCCCACGTCTCGCCGCCGCGGCCGCCGCCGATGGTCGAGCTGCAGGCGTCCACAATGAGCTGCCCAAAGGCGATGGCGTTGCCCGAGGAGAAGCCGAGGAGCACCATCTGCGCGGCGAGGATGCACGTCGTGAGGTGTTTGGGGCGACGGTAGATGCGCTCGAGGTAGTTTTTATCGCCGCCGGAACGCGGAATGGCGAGACCGAGCTCCAGGTATACCGACAGACCGCAAAAGGCCAGGATGCCGCCGACAAACCACAAAATCAGGGAAACACCGACCGAGCCCGTCGCGCTGAACACGGTCGCCGGCGCGGAAAAGACTGCCCCCCTTGGTTAGCATGGGCGCCCAAGTCCGGGTCGACAGGAACAACGTACTCCCGGTTCCAATCATCTTATTGGTGATGAGAAAAGAGACGCTCACGACTCCCAGCTTACGCTCGTCACTGTAGGCAAAATGCTGGGCTTCCACGTCGGCGTCGTGCCGCCTGCTCACTTCCGACTTGACCGACCCATGACTGTTGTTGCGATCAGAGCGCATGTCGATTTCCAGAAATCAAGTGAAAATAAGCATCACCCCGTTCTACCTCCACCTCCTCTGGGGAAAAATCGAGGGCGCAAGCGACCCCTATATGTAGACCCTGTCCTTGGGAGCCAAGCCGTCAACAAACGCAGAGCCAAGCGTTGCTGCTTGGCCGCGCGGCTTGGCCAAGGTTGGCGCCGAGTCTTGGTAGCTTTTATTAATTTAGGGCGGCCGATCATGTTGGGCGGGCAAGGCGGGCTTTAGGTGAAGAAGCGCCAAGACAATGGGCAAAAGGCCGTTGCGAATGGTCAGTTCCTTGGACTGTCGCCAAGGAATTGGCGTCGCAAATAAGCTTGGGTCTGGGCCCAAGCCAAGTAACAACTCTGGACAGCAAACAATGCACATTCAAAGACTTCACTCACAATTGAATAAGGTTTTATTTAAAGTTGATCTATAGGCTAACATTCACCTTCTATGATTTTGTATCTCGAGTTCTAATATTCCAACATTAAGCATCTTGTGCTGTCTCATCTGCAACCGTCAACCTGCAAACGCCCCTGCCCAAACGCCAAGAATCACTGTTTACTCTCGGCATCCTCTCATGTGATCAAAAGAAAAATTGCACAAGAACCAAAAAAATGACTGTTTGCTAAAAAACCGGACCGACTTCCGTCCCTGAAACCCCCCTTCGCTCATGATTTATCGCCCTTGGCCAAGTCTACAAACTCAAACGTCGTCACCGGGGCACGATGATCCGACGCCCAGGCATTCGTCTTATGCTTGGGAAACATCTTTGGCTTTGGATTCTCCGAGGACCACGGCGCCGAGTCGACGACGCGCAGCCCGCCGCCCGCATAATACACAAAATCGATGCGGTCCAGCGGCTCCGTCCTATTGTCCCACTTTGTATTATTCCGGATAATCGGCGACCACGTGAACCCCGGATGCGTCACCGGATCCGGATACCTCTCGCGGTACGAGTCCTTCAAGCCCGCCTCGAGCATGGCCCGCGACGCCGGCCACGCCACCGGCCCGGCGCCGCAGTGCAACCCCGCGCTCGCCTCCGTGTAGTCCAGATGCGACGGCGAGCCAAAGTCGCCGGCCAGCAGCACCGGCACCTTGTCCGCGTTAGCCAGATACGGCTTCATCGCCGCCGCCAGCGCCCGCGCCTCGGCCGCGCGCCCAGAGTCGTGCTCGGCCTGCAGCACGGCAGCGCCGTCTTTGCCCTCGAAGCAGAAGCCGTACGGGCCGTAGCGCTGCTCGCTGAGATGCGCGGCCCACACGATGACCTGCTGGCGGTCGCCGTCGAGCGCGATGCGAACCGCCGCCGCCTTGCCCGTCGCCGTCGTGTTGAGCGTCTCGACAATGGGGTACCGCGAGATGATGGCGGCGTCGGCCGTCTGGTGGGCATACCAGCCGAGGCCGCGGGCGAGGCGCAGCGCGTGCGTGCCCTCCGTCTCCTGCAAGCCAACGACGTCGACGTCGGCCTTGATGATCTGGTCAATCTGCTTGAAGTGAAAGTCATCCACCATTCGGCCGCCGTTCCACATGTTCAAGCTCATGACGCGGAGCCGCGGCACCAGCGGCTCGTTGGCCTTGCGCACCGGAATCACCACCTCAATGTAGTGGTGCAGGCCGCGGCGCGTCTTGACCTTGACGGCCAGGCTCGTCGGCCGCCGGGAGTGCTTCGTCGGCCGGCCGTGCAGGATGCCGCCCCGGGTGATGTACGCCCAGTGGTCGCCGTTGCAGTAGATGAGAAAGTAAAAGTTCTTGACGTCGCTCGCGATGCTGACCATGCCGCTCATGTCGTAGGTCCAGTACTCGCCGATGCGTGCCGGCCGGATGGTCTGCTTGTACGAGTAGAAGCGCACATCGTCCCACCTGGCCGTGTTGAAATCGACGGGCGGCACAACGGGCGTGTAGCTGTCATTGGCCATGAGATAGGCCTTGTAGGGACCTCGGGGGAGCTTTTCCGTCTCGAGGCGCACGGTGCCCTTTTCGCCCGGAGCGTATACCCAGAGAGCAGGGTCCATGCCTTTGGTGCCGTTGACTGGCAAGCCGCCATAGTCGTGGAAGACGCCGAGCCAGTTTGTGTCGGACGCAGTATCAGAGGTGAGGTTGTAGTAGAATGTGGTGGGTTTCTTGTAGTACTTCCATGTCAGCATATTCTTGAGCGGATACGGCTTTTCCTCTTCCACAGTCGCAGGTGTATAATTCCAGACGGGCCCTTCTGAAGCCATGGCGGCCAAGGGCATCACAGAGGCTGTCACGGCCACGGGGAGCCAGCTCGACAAGCGCATCGTGGCGACCTGTACACTGGGACCTGACAAGAATCAAGGGCTGTGCGTGACTCGAATATACTACCACAGGAGCTTTGCTCTACGCAGTCGTAGAAATGCAGTTCTAGATATGGAGTCGTAGAAAAGGTCTCATAGAAAAGAAACGAATTTGAGATAATTTATACAAGTTTTTAGAATATTCTATAAAGTTTTACGACAGTTCTACTATGACACAACATAATACCAGGCACAGACGCCATCTCACCTGGCGCCCGCCACCGTCCAAACTCTGAATTACGCGACCATCTAGACGCTATCGCAGCCTGGAGGCTAGTCTTCGCGTTCAGTCCTTTGTTGTAAATTTGATAGAAATCCCACCGGAATATATCCTCTTCTTTAAGTAAAAGAAAAAGATACCATCAATAACGGACGAGTCTGGATCGCCAAGGGTGAGGTCGCGTTCCTGTCCATCTGATCCAGAGCATTGCGAATTAGAGTAAGCCAAAGGTAGGTACTTTAAGCCGCAATTCCGAGACACTAGTCTGCCATGTTTCATGATTAGCTTTGCTGTAACTCGTCATGTAAAGTATATTTAAACGTGGCAGTGGCGGCAAACATGCGCCATGGCTGTCAAACTTTGCACGCCATCACCGGAGTATAGACCGAAACTTTTCAAGCGCACTCCACAATCGCAAAATTTCTCCTCCTATTCATTTTGATTGCATTATTTATTAGGTCAGCTATGCATTGTCATCAGCACCAGTCCTCGCCTATGCCCTCTCTCGTCGACTCCATTGGTGCACCAGCCCTTTGTCTTTTCGCTGCACCTCATCCCACAGTCGGGCCGTCAAGAATTTATATAGATAGGTGGTCGCTTGATTATAGCTAATGCTGTGCGTGCTGTCGGTAAAAGGCACCACCTTGAGTTTCGAAGGCGACAGCTTAGATCCTACCAGTAGGTCGACGAGCGCCGCGGTATTCTGGTAGTGCACATTGTCATCGCCGGTACCGTGCATGATGGCGACGCCGCCCGCAATGTTTTTAAAGCCATCAACATTACGGACGGCTGTCTGGTTGTAGCCAGATTCGTTGTCTTCCAGTCTCTTCATGTAACGCTCCGTATACACAGAGTCGTACAGACGCCAGTCCGTCACGGGCGCCGTGATGAGGCCAAACGTAAAAGCACCAGAGTTGGCCTCGACAACTTTGGATGTGAGATAACCGCCAAATGACCACCCCCACATGCCAAACCTGTCAGTGTTGATGTAGGAAAAGCGCGAGGCAAGCTCGCGAGCGGCCCAAATCTGGTCCTCAGCCTCCAGGGTACCAAGCTGCTTAACAACGGAGCACCGGAATTTGCGGCCCTTGCTCGACGTTCCACGATTATCAACAACGTAGATGATGTATTCGAGCTCAGGGTCAGATCCAATATACGCGGCCCAGTTGAGGCCAGCATAGGTCTTCTTGACGGACTGGGAGTTGGGTCCACCGTAGGGGTTGAACAGCACTGGATACTTTCTGCTTGGGTCAAAGTTGGCGGGCAGTCTTTGCTGAACGTTCAGTGAGAACCCCTCCGGATGCTGTAGCTCAAACCAAGTCGTGTTGGGCAGCCTGTACTGCTGTGTCTGGTTGTAGTACGCTTCATTGCTCTCGAGCGTGCGAAGAGGCGTGGTGCTGTTGACTGACACAAGCTGCTGGTACGGTATCTCGGGCCCATGGTACGAGAGAATGTAATATTCACCACCTGTCGAAAAGGAAGCACCGTAATAGGCAGGTTTCGAGTCGTCAACAAGTGGTGTCGTCCTGAATGTTTCCCATGATACGCTGTAGAGGTGTGCCTCGGTGCTGTGGCGCTTGGACGCCACGAATGCGACTTGCTTTCGTTTTTTGTCGACTTTGGAAATGCTTCGAACCTCCCACTCCCCAGAGGTTAGCTGAATAGACTGACCGCCCTCGACAGGATAGAGGTAAAGATGCGTCCAACCAGACTCGTCAGAGGTGTCCACGTAGTAGGTAGAGTTCGGACTGGCCCTCAAGCTGCCAGCAAAGCGAATATTTGTCTCATTTTCGAACCAGCCGTCGGTACCGTTGCGTTCGCGAACAACTTTGGACTCGCCAGTGCCGGTGTCAACGGTAATGTGCTTGTCCAGATCCTGCACTCGATTGAAAGCACGGTAGATAAATTTCTCATGCGTCTTCGTGACCCATGCCACTTCGCCAATGATGGTCTCGTCTCCAAAGGCGTCGATGGGAATATTCTTGCTCTCCCTCGACTTCACATTCAGCAAGTGAAGGCTGACGCGGGGATTCGTGGTGCCGACCTTGGGGTATCGCAGTTGTAGCTCTTTGGGATAAACGGGTGCAAACTTTTTCCCATTCATAAAATATGGTATCGTGTATGTGCCGACACCCGTCTCATTCAGACTGAGGTATGCAATGAACTTGCCGTCGGGTGAGTACCAAAGTGCCGAGGCGGCAGAAAGAACCTCCTCCTGATACACCCAGTCGGGTACGCCGTTGAATTGATCCGGGCCACCATCTGTAGTGATGCGGTGCACGGTGCCATTGTCGTCGCGCACGTACAAATCATTTCCGCGGATAAACGCAATCGAGTCTCCCGTGGGCGAAAATTGGGCAAACTGAATGTCGCCAGCCTGGTCCTCGACCAGCGGGCGTGTCTTGCCCGTCGAGGTGTCGAGGATAATATAGTCAGCCAAGGACGAAGACCGGTACTCCTGTGTGGCATTGACGGCGAACAAGACCGCGTGACCATCGGCGCTGATCCAGTAGTCATCCATGTCATCGGGAATCCGGCTCTTTTCAACAAAGACTGTCGAGTTTCCCGTAACAATGTCGTGTCGAACCAGGTCGCCGTCGGCGTTGCTAGAAATGTATTGCCCATCTGCGCCGCCGGCCAATGTCCACGTAACCTGCGTCGTCTTGGGTCGCAGGCGCGGGGTTGGGGTCGTCTCGTTGTAGCTGAGAAGACGCTCGCCGCTCGAAGTGGCAGGGAAAGGTAACTGTGCTGGCTTGATGCCAAAGGCAGCAGCCACAGACACGACGAATGCGATGCACACCTTCATTTTCGTCTCTTGGTTGCTATAAGGATGATGCTAGCAATGAAACGAGTACCGATGATGAGGGAAGATGCAGCTCGCAGCCCCGACGACGGCTGTGTACTTATAGGTACTCCGTTGCGTGACACATTATCCACCGACTGCTTGATTGACTGCATTCAATGGTCCAAGTGCCAGTGCCAACCCAGTTCATGTCTTGGGCTGTCTTGGCCGAGACGACGTCCATGTTACCTGCCCGTTCGGGACTGGACTGGGACAGTTTCCGCCTACGGTGCACCATTAGGACCGATTTTTGCATTGTTGCTTTTTCGTGCCAAAGCACTTTTAGGCCATCATACCCCGCCGCCGAAACTAC